>SMSQ01020660.1:0-14329 GCA_019453375.1 Ctenoplectra terminalis | reverse complement strand
TTTTTTTTTTTTACGTTTAACCATAAACTGTTTCGATAGAATCATTCATCGTATATATGTATATGCTTACCTTTTTATAAATCTTCGTTCCGAAAATTTTCACTTTTCGTTCCCGATCCATAGGCATAGAGTTTTCTATAGTTTTCTTCAACAATTCTTACCATTCGATACTGGTTTTCTTAAACGAACGAGATGTCTTAAAGACAGGAGATGAGATTGCGCGTACGTCGTATCGTTCTATCGATGAATATTCCATCGAGCAGGGCAGCTTTTATGTTGACGGATAAGTCGCAGCAAATTCATTCCCGTAGAACGATGTCTACATCCCCTTGGAGCGTGAATCGCGGAATCCTATACGACGGATCGCATTTGCCTCACAAAGGCACGCTATTCCACAGCGATCGTCCAAACGCCGTTGATTCTTTGGCCAATAATCGATCTTTCCTCTTTTCCTGGTTGCTTCGTGAACCGGAAACAGGGATTCGACCTCGTCTCGATTCGGTAACAGTTCGAAGTTGCGGTAAGAGACCAGTTTCCCTCGAATGTTCGCAGCTTTTTCGTTCGATCGGTCTTTTGTCGAAATAAGAATTCGATCGATTCGATACTTCCATCATTTTAACTGAAACTTTTATTTTTTCGAGGCTTCGTTTCATGCTGGTTTAAAATTCTTTACAGAGAAATGTCTATTTATACTCGTAAATAAATGGATTTGCTTAACAGATATTAAAAAAAATCCTGAGATAGATTTTTTAGAACGTTACTGTATTCATTGCAGCATGGTGAATAGAATTGATCTGCATGAAAGCTAATCCAAACACTTGCACATTCCTTGCATGATTATGTACAAATAGGGATTGAAAAATTGTACCCTTCGAAAACGAGAGGATAGCTATTTTTTTTTTTTTAACAATAAAATTGTAAGCGAAACATTAATTTTTATAATTTATCGCTTTACCATTCTACGAACTCCTTCCAGAACACGAAAGAATAATGCTTCAAATTTTGCGCGTCTAAACGAAATTCAAACGACCAATCAGCTATTTTCTCAATCGTGTTCGTTCGAATTCGATTTCTATCGGGGGGACTCGTCGACTCGTCGACTCGACGACGAAAGCTTCGCTCTTTTCGAGTGGAACACGGGTAGAGTAAACATCGTCGATGTGCTTGTGTTCCCGAAGGTTTCGTTCGAATTGGACGGCGTGGCAGACGGCCGGAGGGGGGGGGGGGGGGATTGTTGAAACGCGTAGTTGAGAATATCCCTCGTTTTCGTCGGGCGAAAAGTGACCGAACAACGCGTCGTTAATCGGTTTGTGATCGTTTGTGCCTGCAGGATGAGTTCCATCCATTCATTGAGGCCCTCCTACCATTCGTGAAGTCTTTCTCGTACACGTGGTTCAATCTACAAGCCGCCAAGAGGCGTTACTACAAGAAGCACGAGAAGCGGATGAGTCTCGAAGAGGAACGCCAATGCAAGGAGGAGCTCCAGGTGAGTTTTTCTTAATTGTTTGTACATAATTGGTAGTAAGCGTTGAAAGAAGCGTTCGAAACAAAATTAGGTTATCGATAACTTTTTTAATGATGAATTTTTGTTTCGAAGTTTATCACTTCTTACTTTTATCTTTATGAATTTGGCGTGAAATGTTTAACTATAGAATGTTGCAATTAAGTGAATTGCCACAGCTTATGTTTCCTTGAATATTATTGCGAATAAAATAATCTCTGATTACTACTACTACTACAACTACTACTGCTAATAATAATAATAACAATAACAACAACATCAATAATAACAACGGTATTTCATAGTATAAATTACTTGAATTTATAAAATATGTATTTGATGATAATAGTTAACTATTTCACAAAATTTAACCTTAATACACCAGTCAACTTATCGTCGGAGGCGTCAAATTGCGAACAAATTTTTTAAAAGCGTTTAATCCGATTCGTTCTCAACACCGATGGAAATTGAACTATTTATATCAGCCAGATACTTGCGAAATCGTACACACAAAGACACGGTACACGCGATAACGAATCGATATACCAAGTGGAATCGCAATAAAAGTTTAAGCCAGCTTTTCGTCGGCGAATGTCAGCGAATGTTGCACGAAACCCCAGCCTATCGGTGGCACGGAGGTGTGCGAGTCCGCTAATTTCATGGTTAAGAATAAAAATAATGAGGTTTCGGCCTATTTCTAGCGCAAAAGCGTCCTCGTGACGCGCGCTATCGCTCAGCCTCAAAGCCAGTAGCTCTCAATCGTCCTGTGTTCCGTCGGAACTCTTTATTAATAGAACAATTTAGCGAGAAGCGAGGGACATTAACTAGATCTTGGTGCGAATCAAGGAACGCCTCATTGCTGATTTCATCTTTTGAGAAGTTGTCGCGGATTGTAGCGTACCGTTTTTTCATTTCATACCATGCAACTACTTTGCTATAGTTTTTTCTTCGTAGCCTGGAATAATGATTTAATTATTTAATTATTTGATTGCTTAATTATTTGGTGGCTAGAAGGATATTCGAGCTAAGATCGCGTATCAATTATCTAGATTTTTTCGTCTCATAAAATCGCACTTTTCTACGAGATTGAAAAATATTTTTAGAAGCGTGTCTCAAAGGAGAAATTGTCGAGCGTTGGTAAACAAGCGTTCCTCGATTTTCGCTAGGCGTATCCGCGGAAGAAAGAATTTGGTAAACAAACCAGCTCGAGCTTCCGTCGATTCTCAGTTGACATACACACCTTCCTACCTCTGCTATCTATACCTACATAATTAATCTTCTTAGGACAGACTGAGAGTATTAAAAGTCTCTATCGTACAGATTATTAAAACCACCCCTTTTTTCAAGCACCCAAACATCCCTCCAGCATTCGGAATACCTACAACCCTCCCCAAACATCCGAAAAAGAAACATTCGTCCAATCGACTTCCGCTTCGAACTCTGCCTAACGGAAGTTCAATTAAGAAGACATTGGGAAAAGAAAATAAAAAGATAAAACAGTAGAAAATAGAAAATAGAAAATAGAAAATGGAAAAAAGGAGAAAAAAAATGGAAGGGAAGTCGGTGAACTCTGGATATCGAGCGAGGTTGGCGCGTCGGTTCGGTTCGACGAGTCATTGACATTCGAATTTTCGGCCGGACCGCAATCTTTTCCCTTGGTCCTTTTTTCTCTCCCCCGTGGCGGCCTTCGCCATCGCTCCCGCCCCTTTCCATCCTCGTCGCCCGGTGCACCGTTAACATCCGTCGGCTTTCTCTCGTCTCTCCACCGCAATTCGTATTCTCCCTCGCGACGCCGTTCGATCAATATTTTAATTTCGCGATGCTGCGGTATTTAGCGGGACGAAAAGGACGGACGGGCCGATGCTCGTGAAAGAAGTATCCTCCGGTAGGAAGGGGATCGATGGATCGTGGACTTTAGAGAAAATCATTGGCCAACTACGATTTTTTTCTCGTCTCTGTTTTTTTCTCGTACGACTGGCCTGACGTGAAGCAGGCCTCAGTGACCGATGGTCGATGAAAAGGAGTGCAAATCAAGGAAAAACGTCCTCGGTACTTTTAGCATCTTTTATCCCACGGAGATGTTTGTCTCTTCTAGTATTTTCGATTGCTTCTGGCCAGTAGATTGTTCCGTTTGGTTTTAGAAGAATCGTTTCGTATCTTTCGCATCTTCTTTTCTTTTTCATTTTTTCTTTTTTTTTTTTTTTTTTTCTAAAACTGTAGAAATGGTTAGACGACGTTCGACAGTTTTATCTTCACCTTTCCTTACGATTCTTTAGTTCTATCTTTACTTGGAACAAACTAATTTTCCAAGTCACGAACAAGACTTTGATAGAATTGTGATCAGCGTGATACAAATTTTTCCGGGGGGTCGGTGCGTGGAAGTTTTTAAAAACAAAAGTGTCTTGGAGCCGTTGGCGCGCGCGGGTCGCGTTGAATTTTACATGAAGTACATTTAATCTGCGTCGCGCGAAGCCCTGCAGACTCGGCCGAGTCCTCAGTCATTATACGCGTATAGACAGGCTTTATGAAATTGTGACCGTGCGAGGCAGGCCCTGCTAGTAGTAATCGACGATCCAACTTGCAAATCTACCCTTTGCTCTTGTAGATTCCAAAATTCTTTGAATTCAAAGGCATTTGAGTTTCAATTCTTTTTATTCTTCTTCTTCTTCTTCTTTTTCTTCTTCTTCTTCTTCTTCTTCTTCTTCTTCTTCTTCTTCTTATTATTATTATTATTATTATTATTATTATTATTGTTGTTGCTAAAATATTAGCAATGAATTACAGAACTGTTGCTTTATTTTTTTAATAACAAATAATTTGAAACATTTAAAAAGTTGTTTGAAGAGTGTAAAGAAAACTTTAAACAGTATCAAACATGCCTCGACAAATCCAACCTACCAGCAATACTCTCCAATTACCTGATCGAACACCTACGTTTCCAAAATAGCGTTTCACCTCAACGACTTCCGATTCATCGATCGATGTGTATCGTTTTTCCGGACAAACGGATCGATCTCGATTATCGGGCGACAACGTATTCGCCGACCTGAAATTTTCGAGCCGCTTTCTCGCCGCTCGACACGCCGGCCACGTACGCAGATGCTTTCCAGAAAGAGCCGGAAAAAAAGCGATACACATTTCATGGCGTTCGCGGATAAAAAGCGACGACGGCTCGGCTCGTTGACATGCAACGCTTGTCCCGCGAAAAATTGGAATGGACGTTTCGAGAGAAGAGAGGCCTCCGTTCGTTTCTCTCTTGCTCCTCTTTTCTAATCGCGATCTTTGAAAGCGGACCGATTCAAACAGGAACGCGTTCTACTCTCGGACACTTTCTCCAGATCTACATACGTATCGCAATTCGCATCCTGCGTTAGTTCTGTCGTTGAACAGTTAGATGGATCAAAAAAGCGTTTCGGTTTAAATTGTTTTCCTTTACTTCGCAACTTTACGTATCCAGCATTTCTTGGTGTTTATCAAAGGTCTATAATTTAAGAATTTTGCGAGCAATCGGAGTTTAATCTAGTTTATCGGTTAAACGAGTTAAGTTTAAAATTTGGATGCCGTCTAATCTACGGTTTAAGACCTAGCGCGTTAACAGGAAAGAGATACTTTGTAGTCAAGAGCGTCTCGCACATAGGAAAACGGGTATTTGTAGTCCGGAGTCTCTCTAGTAGGCACACATAATTTATAGTACAAAGTATCGCGTAAAATAGAAAACAGCTACTTCGTAGTCTGAATTCTGGATAAAGAGGATTGTTTAAAATCGATCGTACTTAAAGTCGAATGGAAAATCGTAATTGGTGGTCAGCCATTTCTAATCGAAGTAGTCTTTAAAACTTTCAATTTAAGAAGTCTCATTCATTGGGACAATTATGTATATAAGCGTATTTGTTCGAAACTAGTGATGCGAGACAATTTCGCATTTTAGAGAAAATTAATTTCTAATAAATTATAATTCACCTGTATTTATATCATGTATTAAAAAAAAAAAAAATTCTATCAACAATTACTAAACAAATCAATCTCTAGAACTATTCCAAAACTTCAAAATTTATCGTTTACTGTTTACGTATTCGAGCAGTTCCGAAACGACCGATAATCGTGGATCATCGATAGGCGATTAACCCCTTCGGAGAAAGGTCTCGTTCGTCGGCGAGTGCTCTCGAAAAAAGCATACCCTCTTCCCTCGGTCCCTAGACTATCCGGAAAAAATTCGTCGATCACGAAGGACCAAGGGGACGAAAAAATCATAGAACTCTCTCTGGTTCAGCGACGCGATACGGTACTCCCTGCTACAGAAAAAGCTGATAAAAAAGAAAAAAGGAAGAAAAACGCGAAAGGGGTGGTGGTGGAAATTAGCGGGGGAAAGGTTCGAAGAGCGAAAGAGAGCAAGAAAAATTGTTCGACCGTTCAAGGTAGAGGTGGCAGGGTCCGAGTTCGTCGTTTTCTCTTAATTTCGAGACAGGCCCGCAGGACGATATCGACTACTTCAATTCCGGGGAGAGAGGAAGAGCGAGAAACTTGGAGTGGCTGGGAGTGGTTGGGGTGGGTGCGAGAGAGGATCTTGTGGCAGACGAGAGAAACGAGAGACGGAGACGGCCGAGCGGGAACGAGGAGACAAAACACGGCACCGAGTGTCCGAGAAACAGAGACGGGGAGACGACAGAGGGTGGCGAGAACGAAGAGCACGAGGGTGTGGGATTTCGAAGGAGAAAAAGACGAAAGATCGGTGGCCAGAGTGGGACAGAGATATCGTAGGACGCGGAGAACGTGTACGAGCGCTATCACGCGAGAAGAGGAGGGTGGTGGACAGGGGGTCGGTGCAAAATGTGCGGGGGTGCAGAGAGTGCATCACCAACACCCGCAAGAAGTATCCTAGTACACGGGTACAAACGAGCTTTTCGGGTAGCCCGAGTGAAAGCGAGATGGAGATAGATGGGGAACGAGAAAGATAGAAAGGGTTGGGATAGAGGTATGGCCGGTCTAGCAGAGGGAGCTGGAACGACGAGGGTGTGCAGTCGAGAGAGGGTGGATCGAGGGTAGTCGGCAGAGAGCGTAGACATGTAGCGCATACGCCGTCGCGACGGAGGCTGCGGCTACGCGGCGCCTACCAACCACCATCTATAATCTCTATGCGGATATCGATTTTCTACTCTGTATTTCCTAAATTTATGCAAACTAGCGACCCGTCCCCTGTTCTCCAACTCCCTCCCTGTCCTCCGTCTGCCCTTCGGCCCAACCGCCAACCACCCACGTGTTCTGTGTCCTGTGTCCTGTGTTCCGTGTTCTGTGTTCTGTGTTCTGTGTCCTATACCTTTCTCTGGCCACCTACCCACCTATATACGGTTCCCCTTCGTTCCCCTGTCCCCCCCCTCACTCGCTCTCTCTCTCTTTTATTTTCGACAGTTCTCGATGTCTGTCCGTCTCACTCGCTCTGCCGACCCTCCCAACTGCCTACCCGTTTGGCCACGTCGGTTAGCTGTGATGTTGTTCGATATGTGTGTCGGCCCCATTCATCTAACGAGCTCAAGCGGGCTATCGCATCACGATGCACCTCGCACCTCCTCGTCACGAGGAGGTGTATTCCAGTTTACGTTGGGGGCCGGTGTTCGATACACGCGCTCTCCCCCTCGACAGGGGGTCAGCCCATTTTCGACCGCTTGTTAATGTTGGATTATGTTTCGGCTTTCGGGTTATTAATTATCGACGCACACGGGTGCAGGGATTACGTGGTTCTTCGACCGGTGCTTCTTTTTCGAGGCTTTTTTTTTCTGTTGATTTTGGGACGGTGAATTGGAGTGGGTGGAACAGGGAGAGGGGCTAATGAGGTCGATGCACATAGCGCGTTGCCTCGAATCGATGAATAAATAAATTGCCTTGGTGCGAGGAGGGTCAGGAGGATCAGGTGGATACTCGTGACGCCAAGCTCGTGCTTGGAGAGGATAGATTTTTTCCCTATATCAGCTCTTTTACAGATCTACAAATGGTACTTATAAAAATCTAAAAATTTCCAACGCTGCGTTTTTAACTACCTCCTTTCATCTAAGCATCTAAATACATTCCTTGATTGCTTACACACCTCCGATCAAAATTCTAAGCTGGTGCTATTACACCCTACGAACTGTTACCCCTGTACTCTGACGGGTCGACTTCGCTTATCCTCTCCATCCTTCTTCGTTTCACCCCAATGTTCAAGCGAGCAGCGTTCAATCGCGCGTGAGACTTTTTACGGGTGCCAGCCTGGCCGGAAGCTGGAGGCTGCGAAGACAAACGACCGCCGAGAAGACGATACCTTGGCCAGGGCGTTGCGCCTCGTGACGGCAGGCATATCGTTGGGACGCGAAATAATCCATTTCCTTGTTTTTCCCCTTCCATTCGCGCCACTGTTCGCGTTTTATTGCCAGCAAAGGCATATCGCGTACGTCTGGAGGGGCGAACCCGTTCGCGTGAATATTTCCGAAGAAGAGGCGAGCATGAGACGCCGGAAACAATGGCAATAAAATTTTCAGAACGGCCTCGCCCCCGGTTATCGCCACCCCCCTCCAGCCTCGATCGTTCCACGCGTTTTTCTGGACGCGGGTAGCTTTATAGTCCCATGTCTCGACGCCTATCGATACAAAGCGGTCAGAGAGATGTCTTTTAGACGTTGCACAATTATAGAAACATATTTTTTCAAATGCTACTTTTTTTTCTGGTTCGTAGATTAATTCTATCACTTTCTACAATTTTTTAATGCTGTTTCAATCTTTAATTTTTTTAATTTTTCAATTTGTCAATTTGTCAATTTGTCAATTTGTTAATTTTTAAAGTAAAAATGTAATAGATTTTAAAACACTGAAATTGTGTTTTCTAGTAATTGTGAGAGCTACTAGAGTCAGATGATCCTTAAAAGTCGAATCGCGAGCCAGCAATCTGACTTGGCGAATTGATTGTTGGATACACGCGGTCGGATTAAGGCTCGAAAGGTGGCGAAGAACTGTGAAATTCATCGCGGCTCGATAAGTCGATTGGATTCGTTAGGTCCCCCACTTTGGCCTAATTTCGACGGTTATACTTTTAAACGAGGTCTAATCGATATCGCGTTCCTCCTATCCGTGTCTTCTCAAATTGATGTACTCAACTTTCAAACCACACCTTTTTACACAAATTTAACTATCCCTAACCACCCTTAAATCTGAAGTCTAAAGTCCAAAGTCTATTTCGATATGATGTAACAAATATTTGCTTAATTAAGTACTTTACTTTTGTATAATTTTCTATTCTTCGTTTAGGGTTAAAAAACAATTATCGTTGGTTTATTTTTCGACGAAAACTCCTCGATCGGTCTTTCATAATTCTCAAAGCGCCATTTTCGTCTTTCTTCTGGTAAATTCTTCATATTATTGCCACGGACATCCATTAAATTAGAGTACAATCGGAGAACATGGTTGGTCGTTTCCATTGTCGCGATAACGATAAATAAAAGGGGAAAGAGATATTCGGAGTACGCATTTTCTTCGTTCTAAATAAATCTGTCCACGATATATTCCCATTGAGCGGCGAAAGAAATCCGTGAAAATAAAGGGGTGGATCGAAGCAACCCCCCAAGGAGAGCGACGCCGGTGTCTGAGAGACGAATGAATTATGCGACCAGAGGACTATCGTCCCGCAACACGGACTCTCGGATTAAAAGACTCTCGCGAGTCCGTGATCTTCCTTATTCCCGCGTATCAGTTCCCGGAATCGTCCTGGAGAAAATTATTTTTCCAAAGGAATGGCGTCAGATTCTTCCGTTTGACGCGACGCCGTCTGTGACGTGAAAGGATTATCTCTTTTTTGAACGGAGATTTTGTTTGATCTTTGCTAAAGCAGAGGATAGAAATTTTTTTTTCTTAAAATATAAAACGAAGAATTTCTTGGAAGTCTCGCGATAAACCTTTCACTGCTTTGTCCCTGAAATTCTCCTCAATTTTCCACGACGACGACCCAGTAACCAAAACTACAGAATATCTCGGAATAATCGTAAAGCATCGAAAACTAAAGTTGTCTAAACCACCACCTAACCACCCCTTTCATCCCGAAACCCATTCCCCTAAACAGCTTTTCACAAACCGAACCGCAAACCTCGTTTAGGGGGCGGTTTCTCGGCAAAGAAGAGGTCTCGCAAACAAATTAAGCGCGGCATTTCGTGGCGTCTCGAGAAATCCTCGTCGTTTCGCGTAGGCTCAAAGGCCGCTTACGGAACGAAGCGCCCCGAGGGTTGAACGGATGAAGAGGATGGGTTAAACGGGGGATGGCTTGAGATGCTCGAACCTCAGCGTGGTTATACATATACATATATATCCAGATGGAAAGAGTGGTAGAAGGGATTGTAATATTTACAACACTCTATGCAGAGGCCGGAATTGCCTATAAAGAAATCGCGGAGTCGCTTTGTTCGCGTCATAACGTAGTAACGTAAGGGGCCAGCAGCTATACGGTCGGGAAGCATGCCAAATTAATAAATATATTCCAGTCTATCCCAGCCTCGAACCTCTCCTCTCCTCTCCTCTCCTCTCCTCCCCTCCCTTCTCCTCTTCCTCTCTTCTTTGGAGCGCGTGTAACCATCGCCATCGAGCGTTTGGAAGCGGCCCATCTATGGGCTTCCCATAAATTCTCGATCGACGCGCACCGACCAACCCTCTTCCTACCCCGATTTCTAGCCACGGACACTCGAGCCTTTTTCTCGTTGCGCGTACATGTGCATACGAGCACTCCGGGTCTCGATTCTCCGGTTCGCGATTTATGGCGCGGCTTCCAAACTTCCTTCTTCCACTATCTTAATTTATGAAACTCGGACGAGGTTTTTTCAAATTTTTTTCAACTTTTTCGAGGGTTTCGTTGAGAGATGTTGAAATACTCTGGTGTATCGTGGGCGATGGAGGGTGTTTTTTGGTAGACAAATTAAGTCCCGAGATGGTGATCCTCTTTTTTTGTGGGTGTTTTCGAGTAAGATGGAGTATCTCGTGATGGTTAAGTTTGGTGGTTAGGGGAAGTTTTTCTCCAACGAAGTAGCTTTCCTTTTCTTCAGAGACAGCAGAAAGTTTCTTATACTCTTAAATTTCTACCGAGACTACTTACGGTAGAAACATCTTTCCTTCCGACAGAAAATACAAGTGGACGAAGTTTAGGAGCCTCGGTGGATAATTCTCAAAAGAGATTCTTTCGCACCTTTTTCTTCTCCGATCAAATCATGTTGCTCATCTTCGATTACCATAATTCAACAACATTCTGTCTAACTCATAATACCTCTGTTATTTTAGGTTGAGATATTTTTCAGGAAATATCGGCACCGTTATTCCATCCAATAAATCGATCATTCCGTAACGTTGTTCGCCTGCTGCACGTAGACAAGCTTTCCGGCGGGATGGTGGCTCATTTACCCGCTTAATTCCCATGACACGCGTTACACCGCGTGTGCACAATTTTGATAGGATAAGCGCGCGTAAACACGCGGTGAACAGAGTCGCGGCCGAAAAACCGAATCGATACTCGCGCACACGTGCGCCCCGAGGGGTGTTGGTGTTCTCTGCGAGAGGAATCGCTATAGATTACGCTTGCCAGGAGGTGGCTTGAATTTAACCCTGCCGATTAAACCTTTTGAACCCAGACAGTTGAGATAGGGAAATTTGTTTCCACAAGAAATGTTTCTTTAAGTACTTATGATTTCTCTTCGAGAAGAACTTTAATAGTATTAATGATACTCTTGTTTTCCTACAACTCTCGAGCATAACTTTTTTTTTTCTTTTTTTTTCTTAGGTTCCTTTATATTAAAATAATGTAACGTAACAGAAATTGTTATTCGATCAAAAGTTAGCATTACTTTGGAAGATGTACAACTTGACGTTTGAAATCCAAACTCAGTGTTAAAATCGACGCTCGGTATCGTAACATTCTATGATTTCAGGATGCGTGAAATTTCAGCAAGCATACGATCCAAGAATGTATCATAGATTCGAAAGACGATTCCCCCCTAAAAAAAGAAAAAAAAAAGAAAAAAAAAACAAAACAAAAAAGAAAAAAAATACTGATCCGCTTTCCAATCTCATTGTTATCGAACGTAAAGAAACTACCAGGCCAAGAATGAATGTATTCGAAAGGAGAAGTTGCGTAGAGGCAGCACGTGGCACGGGAAGTGGCGTGCACATGGCCAACCTAAACTCGCCTCGCCGGCTGCCAAAGATTCGTAAACCCGTAATTCGTACGTAGGGGGCTACCGTTGTTGATTTGGCGTACGCCAACACGGCCAGCCACGTGGTTTGTCCGAACACGCGCTTTTCTTTTCGCGATCATGCGCCAACCACCTCCAACCCGAACGAAAAATTCATCGAGCCCTCGTGTTTTCGCGATTTTTCTTTGTTTCGATCTTCGGTCTTTTTGTGTGGGAAGAAACTGTATTTGGACTCTAGACGTTTCCGGTTTCATATTATACGTATTCCTGATATCATCGAGATTTCCTGGAACATCTCGATGATTAAGCCTTCAGCTGTTGTTGTTTATTTTAGTACGGAGATACCTTGCTTTCGGTAAAAGTGCGACTTTCTTTTTAAATTAAATATTATCTATTTTGTGATCATTAGAACATAAAAAAGATCATGCTTCGTAGAGTTTAATAAATTAAATAAATTTAGTAAGATCAGTTTTATGTTTTAACCAAAAATATTGATCGAAATCCAAGTGGTAGACCGAAACACAGTAGTACCGCTCTTCTAATTACTGCTTTAAAAGTAGTAGCAAACAGCACGGTCCAAAAAAGTCTCCAAACACGCGCAAATCTTCCTCTTTCGTGCGACTCCAATAACAATAATTTCACGGAGTAACCAGCTCTGGCGAGCAACCTCTCGAGGCGTTCATTACGTCGCGATATAACGCGTCTCGACCAACCCCGCTTTCTTTTTCTCTCCACCGCGCCCACCCCCGAACGACCATCCTCCGTTTCGCGGTCCTGCAGGCTGCGACAATTTGCCGCATAACGATGCCTTCTTTCTTCTCGTAATTGAATCTAAATATTAAAGCCTTGCTGGCTTTGGCGCCGGCCTCCTTGATTTTTCGTTCTTTAACGCACCCCCGTCGGCGGTAAAGGCGGAAGGGTCGGGGTTGGCGTCTGCAACCCGACCACCGGCGAAAAGTTTCGAGACCAGCGTCCTCGTTGCCGCGGAGTATCGTTTAAAGCGATCCTCTGCTCGCTGAAATTACATCGTAACGCGTGTTAAAGGGTCTGGCTCGTTCTGAAACTTCTCCTCTCGGCCCACCCCTTCTAAACGACCGCCTGTCTCGTTTCTAGCGGTTCGTTTGGATTATGTTCGACCGCTAGGTACAATTGGCATTGCGTTAAAAAGGAATTAGAAAAGATAGATATTTGAAAGTTACGGTTGGGGTAGGTTAGGTTCAAGCCAGGTAGGTTTAATACTTGGCAATTACTTTTAATCGGTAATTACTTAACGAGCTTAACGAGCCGATGCGCACCATCTTACGGAATAAAATTAAACGGAGAAAAGAAATTATGAAACGATACGGATCGAACACACCTTAGCCGATAACTCACCACGGAACCAAACTATAGAACCTAATCGAAAATAAAGAAACGTTCCCGCAGCATCGATCCTTGCCGCGGCTCGATTACACAACTCCAATTAACCCCATCAGAGGGACAACCCCTTCGCTCTTCTCACCCATTCCCCTCGACTCTTTTCTGCTTCCTCGCCAACCCTTCCCCTGAATTCGCGAGAATGGAAAGACGAAAACGAGCTGACCGTCGGCCGTTAGGCTAAAAATGCAGTCTCCGCTTTATTTCCCGCGCTTGAAAATAGCCCGTGAGGTTCCGCGGCCGTAGTCGCTGTGACGATGGTGGCGAGGGGCTGGTAAGTGGTAGAAGTGGGAGAACGGATGGATAGGTGGTGGAGGCCGACGGCAACGACGGCAACGACGGCAACGAGCACTTTCGGAGTGGGGTCAGCTTCCTCCCCGCCCGTGGAGGCGGCGGCGTCAAGGGTGGGGCGCATTTATCGTCGATACACACACATGCGCGGATATACGCATGTACGCATACACGCATAGAGACACGCTGACGCTGAACGATGCACATGGAGGTTTTATACAGGGTAACACCGGTGCGATGTTGGTGTTATCTCGATTGGATTTTTCGAAATTGAGGAATGGATGGTTGGAGGGTGTTAGAGGATGGAGCGAAGAATTGTTCGATGATTAAACGAACTTCGGGAATGAAATTGGAAAGTTGAGAGTGATGTAATGGTTGTCCTTTTAGATCTTTGAACCAGTGGAACGAATATGAGGGTTTCCGATGATAAATAAAGGGTGTTACAAGTGAAGAGGGAAGGTAGAGTATAATATATGTATCACACGAACGACACAGAGAGGTACTTTTAGCAAACTTTTCTCCCGAACTTTCCATTATGATTTCCCGACTCGCCTAATTTCCAGGATTCAACTTTGTTCGTCTTTTCAGCCTACTTTATCGGCGAATGGGAGTACTCGATGAATCGTGGGGGGTGATGGTTAAATGAGCCGACGTTGCAAGCAAAAGATGGATCGGTGATTAAAAATGAATAATTACGAATTCTTTGCAACAGAAATAAAAATAGAAAAAAATATTCATAGTTAATTCACTGAAAGTCGATTAAACTCGGGCCACCCGGTACGAAGGAACACGCGTACGTTTGCTAAATTCATTCGCGAGAAGTACGACCGTAATACGTAATTTCGGCGTGCGCGAATTCGAGGATGCGCTTAATGCAGGGAGCACGCGTACTAGCTCTTGTAATTATGTACGTGGAATTTTAAAGGAGCATA
>SMSQ01020658.1:0-13845 GCA_019453375.1 Ctenoplectra terminalis | reverse complement strand
AAAAAAAAACAGAAAAAAAAAATAATACAGCAACCAGTAACGTTAACATAAAATCAACGTGGATGACGGTACGCAAATTACCATGAGTCAACCGAACGCGGATATATTTCACCTCGTTTGAATAACGTACGACTTCCCAGGTTAATCGAACACGAATACCATGAAAGAAACTTTAATTCCGTCACATTCTACAGTCGAGGTGAACGAGTCACTTTACTCGGTAACTCGCTCCAATTTGTCGAGTGTCCTTAGAAAATAACCAAGGGAATATTCGATTGGAATCATCGATCGAATCGGTCAGACGCACACAGATGGTCGATTCACATGAGAAAAATTCTTATGGTCACGCAACGGCCAAAGGAGGCGCGACTTACCCTTAAAGAGACTTGTTTCTCGTTTCTTTCTATCGGTGGCTTCACGAGAAACCAAGGGTGATCGATCAGGGAGCACAATGCGAGCCGATGATCGTTAGGAACCATTAGAAAGTAGTTCTTCTTTATAAAGACTCGGCAGGACGCTGTTCCAAGTTTACCTTTTTTGATGGTAGCGCAGTCAGTGACCCTGTAGAAAGCTCTTGCAGCATCTTTTGGTTTCCTTCCGATTATCTTTGTTATATTTTGTAGGACTGTAGGCGTGGGCGGGTTGTTCAATATAGAATTTTTGCAATTTACAGAATGTAAAAAAATGTTAGACTTTGTAGAAATGTACTTTAGGTGGTCTTAAGAACGTAAATATATTTTGGAGAGGAATGAAGAGGGTTTAGGGGTTGAAAGGAACCCTCGAAGGAAACGAGATTCTTTGTTAGGAATCGCGAATATCTTTGAAATTGTAGAAAATGTATTTTAAATATATTTGTATAAATACAAGGTCTTGTGTTTTTTAATGGTTCATAATATATACGGTACCAATCAGTAATTTGTTATAGAAATTTCGCAAATTTACTATGGTGTCTTTAGATAAATTTCACAAATTTACTATGGTGTCTTTTGAGAAATTTTGCAAATTTACCATGGTATTTTTTGAAAATTTTCGCAAATTTAATATGATGTCTTTTGAGAAATTTCCTTCGAGTGATTTTCTGTTAAAAATATAGACAAAGGTTTGCATACTTTGCAGTATCTATTTTTATTTGTACACTTTTCAATAATTGTACTTTAATCGTCGATAGTTCTAGCGTTAAAATATTGTAGTGAAAAATTCCGGACAAGTCAATTATTATTATTTTTAATTCATTCATCGTCCTATTGTCAATTATTGAGACCCACGAAACTTTGTATTTAACTACTTTTTCATACCTTAGTAAAAGTTACATATTCTTCATGGGGATGATTCTACCCTTAAACTATAAAAAAACTGCTCTAAAAGAATTTTAAAAACTATTTTTACAAAGCTTCAAATTTTTTTCCATTTTTTTTTTTTATTCGCTGAATTTTCTTTCTCATCGCGAACGGAAGCGAACGATTACGCGAAATAATGAAGCAGAGATGTAATTAGAAGCTTGGAAGAAAGAAATCGAGTTCGTGTAATTCGCGAGGGCGAAGCGTTTCTTTGAATGGTCCTGGCTTTTGTGGGTGTTTTAGGAAGGCACCGAAAAATGACCCAAAAAGAAAGAGAGAGAGAGAGAGAGAGAGCTCCTTGCTATTTCAAGAGAATTACACAACGCGAATTTTAGATCATGCTTGGAGGATGTAATAACACGTGTTGGCGAACGGCCACAAAGGATCGACATCTTCCGCTTTCCGAACCTTTCGTGGAAGCCTTGACCGCAACGCGATGATCGTTCCATTTCGCGAGAACGCATTAGAGAAGTCTCTTTGAAACCGCCCACTTGAAGAAAGGACATACGGTTCATGTTGTAGATATCGATTTATGAAGGAACTAGGAAATCACAGTATATAACGGAACTGTGACATCGCGAATTTTTTTGGTACTCAAATATGGCACCTCACGCGTTAATTTTCAATTTTATAGCTATAGTGAGCTCGGTTAATTGCTCTTATTTCAAAATTAATTTTGAAATTAAGCTACGGGAATTTTGAAACAACAAATTTATTTTTATGAAAGCTCATTTTATGAACGCATGTCTATCTGATCTTATCGTAAAAACATCACAAAAACCCATCGATAACAATAATCGATCAATAATCCGTGAAAAACGACTCTGTCCCGTTCAAGATGCGAAATCCGCGCAAAACGTCTTTAGTCGCTTCCCGCGCAAGATGCGTTAAGAAACTTTTGGGACAATCTAATAACTAAATCTATATATATTAATTCACAATATCACTTGTAAATTTCCTCGACACTAAAGTTTGTTAATTATTTCCATTACAGATGCACGTCGAAATACGTAGGAGAGTACTGTCAACATTTGAATCCGTGTCACACGGGACCACGATGTCAGAACGGTGGTTCGTGCAGGGTGAAGGAAAGTATCGGGGGTGGCACACCGTCGTTCGCCTGTTCGTGTCCTGTCGGATTTACCGCGAGCCTGTGTGAGATACCGATCGAGAACGCATGCGACTCATCGCCGTGCCTGAACGGTGCCACTTGCAATCTGAAATCGCTCCATGAATACGTTTGCACCTGCGCCACTGGATACACAGGTAAGAATCTTTTAGTAATTTAATTCTTTAAGCCATCGGTGTCTCCGATCGGGCGACGAGTGACGAAGCGTTTAAAAGATAAAAATCCTTGATAAAGAACACATTTTATCCGTTCTGAAATGAAGACGCCAAAAATCGGTCGAGGTGTAAAGAAACGCGGAGTTTTATCGCGAAAGAAAATCGCACGCATAATTGAGTTGTTCGTCTGGTATTTCTTTTTTTTTTTTTTCGAACAACTTTGTGGTTACATGGGAGCAAGAATCTGAAATATTTTTCGGAGTATTTAGATTAAGATAATTTTTGTTTAAATTTAGATGAACTTTATTGGGAATATATGTTAATTTTTATTTGAATGTCAATCTTGGGTTAACAGTTTCTGTAGTGACGGTTTAATTTCTGTAATATTTTAGCGGAATTTACCGTGGGTGTTCATAGATATTTTATTGCGATTAATTCTTTATGAATAGATTGCGGATTTTTATGCAAATTTATATTTTTTAGATATGGTACAAAAAGGGAGACTTAGATGGAAAATTATATTACATACTAGATGTTATAAAAATCACTATTGATTTGAATGTTTTGTGTATTTTTTCATATGTGTATTTTTTGTAATTTTGCATTTCTTAATTTCCTGTAAATGCATATAAATCCGCTGTCTATTAATAAATTACTGGATCATTTAAAAAATTGTAAATTAGAATTAGATTACAGTAGATTTCCTGTTAACGTCATTAATATGTTACGTGTTGTATGTAAATATAAATCGTGTTACTCAAAAATTTTCTTCCTGCACTACAAATAAAATAAAATAAAAATAAAGTATCATAAATAAAATAAAACAAATTTTTTAAAGTATCACTAATAAAATAAAAAACATTTTTTAAAGTATCACAAATAAAATAAAAAAATAAAAAGGAATATCACAAATAAAACAAAATAAAATAAAATAAAATAAATCATCGCAATATCTCGCTTCATACAAAGGTTTACTACTATTAAAGGTTTACTACCCCGTCTTTCACAACCCTTCATCACCTTTACCACAGAGTGCTACAAAATTAATACAAAAATAAAAAAAAATTAAAAACGGACCCATTCTAAGGATAATTAATATCCATTCGCGAATAAATTAAAAACTGTTACACATCGACGCTTCTCCTCCCAACCATTTTACACAACTCAACCTCACCGATCTCTCGTGCGTACCACACTCAGAACTATCTGCTCAGAGAATTCACAGTTCGCGTACGTAACTAGGGGAACTGTAATTAGCAGAAAAGGGGGACAGACGTGAGTTTATGCGCGTAATATTAAATCAGGCTACGAACAACCAGTCACCGGAGCAAATCCTATCAATTCAGGTAGGCTGTACGGCAAGGTTAGACGATAGATGAAACGATAAAAGCTGTGTAGTAATCGCGGTATTCGCATTGTTTCGCGCATTAATGGGATAGAAACGGTGTGAATCGAGGATGGTTGCTGGATGTTCGACTGGCTCGCGTGATTTCGTATCATTGGATAGCGTTAAAAATAAAACGGGACGAGAAAACGGCGGCGTTGAATCACGGGAACGTCGACTATAAATCGATCAATTAGAGAGATAACCGCGGTAATCGATTCTGCTCAAAGGCAGTCTCGTCCGAAGTCGTTCCCCGAGAACTTTGAAAGAGCGTCGGCTCGCCTGCGAATTTGTTCGGATCGCGGAAGTCGCGAGAGCAGAGAGCTAAACGAGTATTTTTTTATGGACCGCTTTTACGCGAGGGCACGTGCTCCCTTGACAAATAAATCCGAGGGTAGCGGGAATTCGGTGGTTCAAGAATGAGAGAAATAATGAAGGGAAATGGATGTCGATGGAGAAAGAGAGAAATTTGTGCCAGCCGGATAATTGGCGGAGAGCAATGCGGCATTTCGCTGTGGCGGTGCCTTTGGGCCAGTGGTTCTCATGCTTTGACACTAAAACTACGGTCAAACGACCTGGTCGTAATTTCTCATAAATATTTTATGCATTTTTAAAAATTCATTTTTAACTATTTTCTGTCGTTCTCCGTAAAATATCTGGTTAAACGTTCGTTTCTTTAGTGTTATATATTTTTTCAATATTTATTATTATTTTTTGCGATTTATCCGGTAGCAGGTTAATTGGTTTTTAGGAATCTAAATCAAGTGAAGTAAAGATCGACGTAACTCGAAGATATTTTAACGGCTGTTAACTTGTTTCTTCACGGTGACACAATTTTGTTAATTGAAAATACGAGATTCAAGAACCACTGGCTCTTAGCTGGTACACCGTGCAGCTCGAGGAGCAACGACATCTTAGATCCAGGAGAACGAGTAGTGACTCAAGTAATTAGTTCCACTAATCAGTGACCTTCGAGAAGGGAGGAATAGGACTTCGGGTAGACAGTGGTCAGAAACCAGTAGGAGACACCGAGCAAATTCATCCTTGTCCTCCGGTGATCTCTATCGACGAGACTCTCTTCAAGCAGCAATCGATAGTAGACGATTTATTCGTTTGATTTTCCCAGCAATCGGACGACGTATTTACTACACTTTAAAATAAATGAAAACAACGTCATTAACTTAATTGCATCGCCAGTTAAATTAGAAAGTCTGCTACTGAACCTAACAAAATCATTTTTTAATTTTTCCCGATTTAAATATTTATTATTTTCTGTTAATACTAATCGATTATATTAATTAATGATATATGTTAACGAATATAAAATTCTTAACGCAAATATTTTTATTCAATCGATTGAAAGCAAATTTTACTCTGAAACTTAAAAATTACTCTTTATTATTGTATAATTTCTGAAGGAAATATTTTTTGGAAGATTTTTAGTAAATGGATTTTTATTTCGCGTTAATAATATCGGTTGATATCTTGCGATTCTTAAATTTTATTTTAAGTTCTGATTGCATCACCAGTTACCATGCACGTATTTTAATTCTTAACACCAAATGTCTTGCGTCTATAGGGGTTGCTCCGTACCCGTATTTCAGGGTGGAATGCACCCCTCATCCTTCTTTCTTCCATTCGTCCCCCTTCTGTTAGTCTCGCAGCCTCTTCAACGGCAGCTGCCAAACTTTCGTTTATCTACTTTATTGAACAACTCGAAGATAGGATTTCTCTGCACGTGAATCAGTTTTTACATCTGTTTAGTACAAACCAGTAGGGTTATGCGACTACACGTTTGTCTCTTAAATACATTCGTATTTATTTATGAAACATTTCGAGTTACAATTAGTATGCATTAAGAATTTAGACAAAAATTTTTAATTTTTTGTATACTTCCTTTCATAGAATTTTATTCCTCGATACACTCAGAAAAATAAAATAAAGTTAATCAGTTCTATAACTTAGGATTTCTTAAAAATAGTTCTTGATGTCTTAAGAAATACTTAATTAAATGTAATTCGTCTCGTTAGCAAAGTCATTAAAATCACTCAAGTTCCCGAAAGATGGTGAAAAAAATAAACTATGAATTAAAAAACTCAAACATAACATTTTATTTAGATTCTTAAATATATGCAAATAAAAATGATAAATAATAAAATATAACGATTACTATCTAAAATATATTACTCCACAAAAATCAAAATTTGTTTACTCCAATCATATAATTTCCTCTGACATAATTCAAAAATTTCCTTAATTCCTGTAAAAACAAATTACCAAAACAATAATTCTTAAAACTCTTCTTAAAATTAAAATATTTTATTAAATCACAAATATCGCAGAAAGGTTAAAAAAAACTAAAAAAAACCGTCAGATACTTCAACAACTTACAAACCAAAGAAATCTCTGCGCTCCCAAATCCCAATCCACAAAAATGGACCAAACTCTTTCCGATTCTTTTCTCCACCCGAGGGTAGAACAAAGTGCGTGTCGATATGGGGGACGATTTTCTCGCGATTCGATTTATAGAGACAGAGCCGAGATTCCCGAACGGATACGGTCCACCGTTTTCACCGTTAAAGTGTAAGAGGCTCGTTGTACCGCTCGTTCTTTTTCTCTCTGTGTTTCCAGGCGAGCACTGCGAACGACAAGACCACTGCGCCTCGTCGCCTTGTCGAAACGGGGCCGAGTGTCTGTCGCTGGAGGACAGCTACAAGTGCACGTGTGCACCCGGCTTTACGGGGCCGAATTGTGCGGACGACATCGACGAATGCGACAGGAACCCGTGCAGACACGGCTCCTGCAAGAACATTCACGGATCTTACAAGTAAGTCGAACGACATCGTTAACGGTCCCTCCCGGTATTTTACATATCCTCTTTGAACGTAAATTGCGCTCTCACGCCGCTTTCGGCGTTTTCGATAAAACCAAGACGCGACTCAATTTCGCGCCAGCCTACGATTTCGCTCTGCCACTTCTTTCTCTCCTCTTTATCCTTAAATCTCGCGGCCATACCTCTCGCTCCCCGGACCCGAGAGATGTATATCGTTACGGCTGTGTACTTAACATAAATTTTTATCACCGATTCGCGAGATCGTTATCTCGCCGGGAACCTCAGTTGGGCGAGTCGTCTGCATACGAGCGAGAGTTTCGGTCCAACTCGATGGAGAGATCGCTCGGACCTTTTTAAAGTTTATGGGTTATACGCGCAGCGTTTCTGATACGTGTATTCGATGTCAGCGAGTTCAATTTTGAGTTGAAAAATTTGTACAGTCTTGTCGCAACGTTACGACGTCTCCGATCATTTTGGGAACCTCAAGATCAGACGGTTGTTACATTTTCGGAACGTAACCGACGTACTTTGAATAAGTGGATTGTGCTTTGATGATATTTATGTGGAATATGTTTATAAATTGAAATTAACGTTGAATGTTATCAAGGAAAGTTTCATCGGCTGCACTTTTAAGAATGTATTCTGGCTTGAATCGTGTACTTCTGGATTTAAATTGTTGTTAATACGAGCTTCAATTGTACGAAAGTCATTTTTGCGCTGGATATTTATTGTTTGGAGAATTGGCTCATTGTTGTTGTTTAATTGGTCAGATTCTTTCGACCAAAGGCATTTAATTTTCATATAATGTAGCAGGACGGATACTGTATGGTGGTTAATATGATTATTAGATTTTATTGCGTGTAAAATGGATTAATTATTTGTTTCCATGATCGTCAAGAATGGAAATAATTGAAAAAGTTTTTACATTCCTTGTGATAGCTAAATTAAATTACAGTAATAGTTTGATTAATGCTCAGAATATTTTTTTAGAAGACGAAGCGTTAAATGAGATCGTCTTAGTAAATATAATAAATGAGAATAAGGAAGCATGCGATTAATAATAAAGAACTTCTAATTTTTATAGTTAGGTATTCTTTGAAATATAATTTTTATTTTCTCAAATAGGTATTCTGTTTTATTTAATAATTCTTACAGACTATTGTAAAATCTCTCTGTTTTGTCCAAAACAGGTTTTTATTTAGTTTTTTTATTTCCAAATAATTGCACACAAGATTCATTTAATATTTAATTTCCGATAATCTCCGTTATCACACTGGGTCACATAAACCCATTTTAATTTTCCAGCTGTTTAAGAACGGACAATAATTTTGAATCGGAAAAAATTTGGAATATATCTTGAACATCATAGAATACGTTTCGATAAAAAAAAGTTCCTAAACGGAGTGATATCGCTTCGTGTATATAATGCGATCAGAGACGTTTTGAAAGTATCTTTTTCCAAAATAAAACCCACAATGACAATCAAGAATTAAGATGTCCGAATACTTTTGCGACCAACTGTACGTTACACGTATGTAAATACAAAGGAATAATTTATTTTTATGCCATCGAAATTTTGCGCTTCTCTGAAATTTTTTATTTGTTTACTCACGATGTAGTCTCCTGTTATATATCATTTTTTTTCTTTCTTTCTTACTAAATAACCGTTGGCAGCATCAGTTTTCGACGATAAGAAGCACGCTGCATCGAGTCATGGGATATTAAAACCCTTTTTAGGATTCGAAAAAGAAAACAACCGCGCTACATCGAATCAAGGTTAATCGGAGTCCTAACGTGCATACTTTTAACTCGTTTTGCAACAAATTATGAAATTAACTTTTTGCTATAAAAATTTAAGCGCGGAAACTAAAGTACACCGAGCTTGAAATACAAAAACCAAATTATTTGATACATTTTCTCCGAACGCACGCAAACCGCTGCGCTAATCATTCAATTAGTTGAATTACTAGCCACACGTATCCACTCTCCTCGCTTGGAAGCGTGGAATTCGAGTGGTATCGGAAAGAAAAAGGGAATGGCCAGGCAGAGGCAGGTTCGACCTCTCGAAATATCGTCGCGGACGAGCGAGCGTTGTGATGAGGGCACATGGAACCGCGGTAGTGTCGTTCGTCTTTGCCACAATTACCGATTGAGCACGGACGCTCGAACGCGGAGCGCATAACGACATCGAACAACGAGGATTCATCGTGTCGATCCCACGGCCCATTATGGATTTGCTCGTAATTCAACGTTGCGTTGATTCAAAAATCATCCCCGCCTCGCCTCCAGGTCTGCGCCTTTTTTTCGATCGATCGTCTGGCTCGCTGTTCGCGAAGCGCGAGTTTCGAAACGGAATTGATTTAAATTCAGTTTTCAGCAGTTGTTTAACCCTCTATGGGGCTAACTTAGTAGTTACAAACTAATGTATCTGTATTTTGGAAAATTTATTTCATTCGGTCGTCGCTGTACTGTTAAATTTGATTACTGTGTTACTGTAATGATACCACGATGCATCAATTATTAGTTTAAGAATTTTGAAGTCAAAGTGAAAAACTGTAAACAATCGTAATTTTTTCTCTGACAAGCAGACAAAATTCGGGCGATAGAGGGTTAACCAAAGAAACGTATTTTTCAATTCATTGACTGAGTTAGGTGGGTTCCAAGAGAGATCAGAGAATTGAAAATGAGATATGGTTACTATATGGTTACTTTTTCTGTGACTTATAAAATTCGGGTTATAGAGGGTTAAATACGTTGTCCTCTGTACTCTGATATTTGATCGTAATCAGTTGATATCGATGCAGAATAGTGAATATTAAAATCAAGAGAAATAATGAATCGATAAACTACGTATGGTCACTCGAACAGGGTTCAGAGATAAGTACCAGGTCCTGTGATGTAAATCGTGACGCAGATGGATTAAAACCAAAGTAAAATGCATCCACAGAATTTTACAGAGAAACCTAGCCTCGCTTATAACAGCAAGACCCTCAAAAAGATCAATGATTCATGGAGGGTCGTTCTTAAGAGCACGCGGTTCGGCAAGTTTCGAAAGAGGAGCATCACGAAGAGGGGTAGCAGAAAGAGGGAGAAGATTTCGAGGATGACGATAGGGATTTCTTAACAAAAAGGAGAGGAAAAAAAAAAGAAGTACAGTGAAAAGGAAAAGAGAAAAACGAGGGGGCATTGCGGAAAAGAAACGAGCTCGCCAAAAACTGGTTCCAGCGGGGGGGCTTAAGGCCGGGCGGCGCGGAGAACATAAATCCGCGCTTTGTTGAGATCGAGTCGAGATTAATCGGGGCCCGAGTCGAGCTGACTGCACGAGAGCAGATAATGTCGCTGGGCCCTACATTATATTGAATTATATCGGCTCGACGCCGGTGGCTGTAAGTGTGCACGAACACGTACGCCCCGCCTTTTTGTTTCCTTCGTCAGGAGCCGCGCGAAAGAGCTTTGTCGGCTGGACGGAGACCTGTCCTCTCTCAAACAGTCTTGGACATCTTCATGTTTTCTGTCTTTTTTGCGTTCCAACGTATCCATGAATTTTTCCAAGATTTTATATTGTTTTCCAAGAATTGTCAGATTTTCTAAGATTTTCCAAGATTTTCCAAGATTTTCCAAGATTTTTCAAGATATTCTATGATTTTCCAAGATTTTCCAAAATTTTATAAGATTTCCCAAGGTTTTCTAAGATTTTTGAAGATTTTCTAAGATTTTCTAAAATTTTCTAAGATTTTCTAAGGTTTTCCAAGGTTTTCTAAGATTTCTGAAGATTTTCTAAGGTTTTCCAAGATTTTCTAAGATTTACCAAAGTTTTCTAACATTTCTGAAGATTTTCTAAGATTTTCTAACAGTTTCCAAGATTTTCCAAGATTTTCTAAGATTTTTAAAGATTTCCTAAGATTTTCCAAGATTTCCCAAGAGTTTCCAAAATTTTCCAAGGATGCACCGTTCGACACAAATTTCGCTACCCTCTACTACATCCCCTATGATTCTTCATCAGCGATCGATATCATCCCGAAAACTGGATCTCGTCAACCCACCGCAGGCAACATCGTCCCGACGTTGCCTCCCTGTAATCGCGGAAGCAAGCATTGGAACCGAACCACAGCGATATTTCTTCCGAGGGATAAAACAAGGAGGAGAAAAAGGAGACGACGTTAATGCAGACACGCACCCTTAATTGAACGGTATCTGGTTAACACGGACGAGGCATACTTGTTGTTGGATAGGAATAATCGAGCTTTAGCCGACTAATAAATATCGGCGAAGGGTTAATCGCGTCGCTACCCAATAATTCCCTTTAACGCTGTTAATCCACCTCTGCCTCTGGACCCTGTAACCTTTTCTCGGCTGCGTAGTTAACGCCGCGTATTATGCATCGACGTACGCGCATCCAATTTCTGTCCAGCGCTAAACCGCGCGCCTAGAAGCGTACCTTTTCACCTGTCTTGATACGTTGCGTACGTCTAACCACGTCCGCAGAGATGGACGTAGGTGGACTCTCTTTCTCCGGGAAAGGAAGAAGAGAGCGGAGTTGGTTCTTCGTTGTAGCGACTCTTTTCCCCTCTTTCTCGTGTACCGATCTCTGTTACGCGGCCCGAGAAGCAATAATGTTCAATTGGGTCTAATAAAGACTTTGATGTGGCATGCCTGACCGCCAGGTGGTGCTGCTAGAAGCTGCTATGTTATTAAATAGTTAGGCTGAATCGGTGGCCGAGCACGCCGCCATGCCGAGGACAGACACTTCGTCGAGCGGCTTCGCGAGGCCAGGATAATTAATCAAACCCTTGGCATGAAATATTCCGTATCGCGAACGTGGTCGGTGATAGCTGATAGTCGGTATGATAGTTAAGCTGCTTGAATGTTGTTATTATATTCTAGCGGGTTTCAAATATGATGCAAGATAATGGAATTATATATTTCAGCAAATTTGAGGATCTGCGGCTTCTCGTTGGAGTTGCTTGAATTTTTGCAGGATTTTAATCTTTTTAAGGGGTTGTAATAATTGTTTGGAGCTTTTATAACGTTTGCTATATTTTTCCTGGCTTCCGTTTTCTTCTTAAATTTTTTTTTGTTGCCGTTTCTTTTTTCGCGGGTTATTATAACGTTGGTTTCAATATTTTTTTTTTTAATTTTGTTAATTTCTGTGGTGGTTAATTAGATTCGTGTCGTTTCGTGTCTTAGTCGCAAAATTTTTAGAATATTCATTCTTTTTTCAAAGTTTAACTCTCGCTGAATAATTATTTGCAATTCTTTCGAATATCGTTAGGAAGACGCTTAGGTATCTAATTTCTAAATATAAAAATATTAATATCCGGGAAATTAGAATTTAAAAAAAATACACTTCTCTAATAATCACTGTAGCTCAGAAAAAAAACTATACATAAGTTTATTTGACTTTTACCCTGATTATTAAAATAAAAATCAGAATTATATTAGAATGCCTAAATTATCTCCTATTTTAATAACTTCTATTAATTCAGTCTAAAATTCTCCTTTTATTTATCGTTTCTAACATTTAAAAAGTACCTTTTCACCGCCAGCAATCACTGTCCGCACGACTACACGCGCTCGGGTGCGCTTGTGCGCGTGCTCGAGACAGGATGTGATTTATGAAATGATCTCCCTGAAGTAGAATTTAATTGAGCGGAGGCGAGGCAAAAGGAAGACGATGCGATTCGGTGTTCCTTAACCCTCGGATGGATCCGCACAACGGATCTTGATAAAGTGCGGCCTCCGCAGCAATTTTGGACCTCGCAGCGTTTGACCCCATAGGGTCGAATTCTTTGCGGCTTCTAGCTGAAACTCGCACCTGGCTCGCCCTCCTGTATCCCGGAATGTGTCCACACCTGTTCCCTTCACCTTGTTTCTCATCAACGATACGGCTTCGATCGCGAGCCGAAGATGTTTCTCGTTCGAAAATTTCTGCGCGGTATTTCGGCCTCGATCTTCTTCGTTTTTTGCAATTCTTCAATCTTGTATTCTCGTACGCGTTTAGAATGCAAACTTAACACTTTATCTACCGCTCATCATTGAGATTGCCATAAATTAACGACCGATTCAATTGGGCGAGGATTCTTCGCCAGTTTTAACCCTTTGCACTCCGGACGATTCTTTATCACTGGATAAAAGAAGTTTTATTTTGAACGGAAAAAATTACTATCGCTTGTGAAAGTATTTGTTTCTATTCATTTTACAAATATCCTTTTTCCTCTGGTAAACGAAACATGAATTTTTAATTTTGTAATCATGATATTTTTGGAAATTGAGCGTAATCGTGTTGAAAACAGAGAATGTCTGCGGAGGCAAAGGGGCGTTAGAGGTTAAAATTTGTAGGGATATCGAGAGCTTATTTACCGGAACGTAATTAAGACCGGACGATCGTTACTCGGCTGAGAATTGATCATAGTAAGCTAATCTATAGTTATGTGATGTCACATGAAATAGCAAATAAGTGGAATGAGTGCAGTGCGATCTTAACAACAAATCATATTCTTTGAAATTGACTAACGTTTGAACTATGCAAGACGAAAATTCAAGATTCCATTGGAATTAGAGATCGGAAGAGACCCTCAGGGTCTTGTCCAAGTCCCTGTGAACTAACGCTGAACTTTTCATTTAGAAGTTGTTGCATTCTAAGGATCAACAGTATCAACTTAAAAAAATATCTTACAATCCATTAAAGGGTGTTATTAAAATGCGATAAACAGAGATACGACTTTCCTTCGCAGGCTTTTACAATTTTCTTCTTAGATTCCTTGCTATTTTTCGAACAAATGTCTTTGAATTCGTATAACATACAATCTAATGGAAAATCGACCAAAATCCACGTTTATCCATATTTAACGACCTACTCCGGAAAAACCACGTTTAAGACAAACCTAGTTCCAACTTCAACATCTAACAATCAACAAACAACCAACAAATAACCTCAACAAAAATCCAACCATTTCCTAATTCATCCACCAACAAAAATACAACAAAGAAGAAGAAGAAGAAAAAGA
>SMSQ01020657.1:0-14190 GCA_019453375.1 Ctenoplectra terminalis | reverse complement strand
AGGATACTTCCTTTATTGTCTAAAATATTAAATTAAAAATAATATTTCTTTATATCTTTCGATAATTAAGGTTTTTGAACGGAGGTGTACGTCACGTCGCGTATGAATAGAGCGAATTATTCCAACATGAATTATTCCAATGAAGAAATGGCAGATAATGGTAAATGACAATTGTTGGTGAGACGTCTGCAAGTTTGCATTGAAATGCGAGGGAATCATTTTTACCATCTTTTATTAAAGGTAATACATAAAATTAGTTAAAAATTAAATCCAGTATAACTCGGAAACAAAGTAAAATAAGACATACAGTTACTCGCAAAATTAAGCGTACATTTACGTTGGTAGCGTAAATTGCCGAGATAATAGACAAAAACATACATATTTAAATATAAAAATGCAATACATATTTATTCCTATAGTCTAGGGAACGATCGGAAAACAGTGGTATTTTACTGATGCAAAATTGAGCGTGGACATTAGAAGTTATACAAAATAATGTAATAGTGGTATTATTGAGAAACAGTTTGAAGATGCCTAAACTGTATAAATAATATAATAATATAAATAAATGATTTTAATATGTGTACGCTCAATTTTGTGTCCGTAAAATATCAGCATTTTTTATTTTCAGTAAATATAAGCAAATAGTTAATGTTATTAAAAAATATTTTTCATTAACTGTTCGTTAAACTATACGAATAAATATATATTGTATTTTTATATTAAAATTTATGCTACCAAATAAGTGTACGCTCAATTTTGTGAATAACTGTATATTTATACGATCTTATTTTCTTGTTTAGATGCGCAAAAACGATTCTTTAAATATTTCCTATTTATTCCGAGACATCCTGTATCGTTGATGAAACTAGCTCACTCGAGAATAAATATGTTCAATGGTTCTTGAAAGTTTTTTAACCGAATCGTTTATATCCAGTTTTACATTGTGCAGCATATTTATGTAATCAATGATTAATGCCCTTAAGAATCAAAGACGTTAAAAAGATAGCGGGTATTTTATTTCGATCAGTTTACTTGAATTGCTTTCCACTGTACAACCTATTGAAAGGATAACTTAACCTAGAACTTTTGTTTTCCAGTTGAACAAGGAAAATGTTTCTCGTGTTTCAACTATTTACCTATTTCTTTATGGTACTTGCAAAATACGTTTAACCGTCGAATATCGGATGCAGAGTCGTTTTGACCTAATTATACAGAACATCGCGATGTGTTCTAATCATCATTTAGTTGTTCTTAAGTGTAATAGTTGAGCATGAAAATATGCTCTAAATTTTCGATACAATTCACCCATAAAACCCGAATAATAATTAAATTTTAATTACAGGTTAGAAAGACCCAACATCGGCTTAGCGCTTAGTTCTGAAAGCATCCAACTGCCGAGGATTAAAATAAAAGTAAATTTAGAAAAATTATAATAATAATATAAATTACAGAACTAAAATAATTTTGTAAACGTTAACAGAATTTAAGAAAAGTTAGCTTATCCAATTAATTCCGTTACTGTGTATAAGAAAAGATAAATTTGTTGAAATCGAATAAAACGTAGATTGCCTTTTTATAGCGATTGCTGTGTTTATGGAAATGAGATACTCCAAAGGGAAAATAAGCGACGGTAAAAAGAGTAATAACAGCAAAACGTGATCAAGAGCAATAAATGGGAAGGTCTCCATGGATTACTTATGTATACAAACGATTGTGTACAATGTTCACAAAGAAAATCGCAATTATTTCGTAATTTATAAAGCTATGATCTGTGTAATATTATTAATAATAATAATGTAATGTTGAAAATAATCTTAACCTAAAAATACCAGAAGAATCAATTCCTACTCTTATTGAACTCGTTAAACAAGAATTTAAACGTGGAAATATAAAACGATTGCGAATGCCTTTTATACAAATAAATTTGTAATTTGTAACAAATATTTACGTGTATCTTGTTTTTGTTGGTGTTCTTAGCATACAGTGGTCAATGTCACGGTTTTTCTTTTCGACTGAGAATAAGGTGCAAGAGAGAATGAGATGGTCGATGATTAATGTACTATTGCAAGTGTCAGAGCTTGGAATTTGTTGCAGAATGTATACGTACATATAGAATAGCAAGATGTATAGTAGAATATTATGACACGATAAAATTGAATTTTATGTATGAATGATTCAATATGCGATAAAACTGACATCAAGGTTTCAAACTGTCAAACTTTGTGGAACTATTCCTTATCCTCGAATTATTTAATTACCAAGCTATGGATTAGATAAAATGCGTGCTTCTAAATTGATACAAAGATTACCGTAATTAATTTAAGGAGAGTACTTTCGCGAATCGCGTGTTTAATTTTAACACGCTATTGGCAAATTCTTTTTAATATACAGGGTGTCTCAGCTAATGTAGACCATCTAAATATCGCAATACAAAAGAATATATGCTTCCCTAATAAATAACTACCAATAATTTTGAAAAAACTCGAAAAAACCTGAAAAAATGACAATATAAAATAATTTTCCCACGTTATATTGCTTCAAAACGAATTAAATAATACTATAAACATTCTTCCTGTAATTAGCAACAAAGGAGATACATAAGTGGCCATCTTTAGCTGAGACACTCATTGTCAATATAATTTTAAACTAACAAATATTACTTTCAATTATTAATTTCTCATTAATTAACGTATTTTAATAACATTTATATTTATTAATATTACATTTATTTAATTTATATTTATTCTTTATTTATAACATAATTAAAAACATTTATGTACTGAAAATATTGAATTATGAATCTTTAATCAAATATAATACATAGGAATTATACAAATAAATATTACTTTCAATCATTAATTTTTCATTAATTAACGTATTTTAATAACATTTATATTTATTAATATTACATTTATTTAATTTATATTTATTCTTTATTTATAACATAATTAAAAAGATTTATGTACTGTGGTTAGAAATTGATCAAGTTGAAAAATTATTAGTGTTCGGATACTTATTAGTAGTAGTGTAGGTAATTTGTCTAATTAAACCTCTATAGCCCGAATTTTGTCTGCTTTTTGGAGAAAAAATTACGGTTGATTACAGTTTTTCACTTTGATTTGAAAATGTTTTAACTAGTAATTACTGTAGATGAATCATGGTGTCACTGCAGTAATACAGTAATCAAATTTAACAGTGCAGTGGTAACTAAACAAAATTAATTTTTTTAAATATAGATACTTCAGTTTGTAACTTTTAAGTCACACGGTCCCATAGAGGGTTAAGTTATAAATTACTGATATGAGTAATGTACGGCAAAATTTATTGAATAGAAGACAGTTAAATACACGTGTTGTTCATAAATTTTCGAACACGATTGGTACGAAAAACTTTGACTGTACGCTTTTGATTTATGTTTCCATTTTACGATGTTTGCACCACAAGTAGCTGAACATCCTACATATTTGCATATTCCTCAAGTTTGGTGATTACGAAAAAATTAAGATAAAGAAGTAGTTGAACAATTTAAGCGGTTTTGTTTGAATCGAAGTACTTTATAATTATAAAAACATAAATAATAAGCATGTTATTTTAAAGACTACAAATTTGCATAAAAAATGTTGAGCGAAGTAAAAATTAAATATATGTTTTGCATTGCAGAATATCTGTTTAATTAATGAAAAGTATATGTAGGTGTAGTTACTTTCAACTTTCATCTGAAAAGTTTAAGTGAAAATACGTGAACTTTTAAAATAAATTTTCAAGAAGCCAAGATGTTTAAAGATAAAATTGCCCGTGAAAACTCTTTTACTGTAAATACAAAGTAGCCATCCACGAAGACAGAAAAGTTTGATTAAACTGAACTTTTTTAAATGACATTTACACAAAACCAAAACTGAAATATCGCCAGATTTAATTAATCGAATTCAGTTCTCTTGAAAGTTATTAATAAACTGCGGATTTTCATGCACTTATTAAAAATTGGAAGACACAAAAATACGCAGAATGCATATAATAAACAAAAAGTATATAAATAAACCCAAAACATAGTACCCCTTATAATATTTAGTCTATAAAATAATTGCCTACCTAGCTTGTATTTTTTTTAACACTAAAGCTACCAAAGCGGTCAAATGACCGATTCGTGATTTCTTATCCAAATTTAATAAATTATTAACCCCTTAATCTACAATGACGTATTTGAAACGCAATTACAGTCCGATGCAATAATTGTGGTAGACGCAAGTATTACAAAATGTTTATTTATACAAAACTCCAAAATACAAAATTAGTAATCTGTAACGGTATGATATATTTCAAAGCATTCTGGTAGATGCAAGGGAACTTTGCACTTCTTACACTCCCACGTTGTTTCTCTACGTTTTTTATTTTTTTGGCAAACTCTACAAGGTTTTGACGGTCTTAATTTTGATTAAAATTGATTGGCCCGATCATCGTACTAAACAAGTCGTGCGAATGCCCAAAATTCTCGAACGTAAATCGTAGGTTAAGGGGTTAACGGTGCATTTTTGCGTATTTTCTTGTGATCTTCTGCAAAATATATGGTTAAAGATTTGTTTCTCTAGCATTATGTATTTTTCATTGTAATTATCAAAGTATCTATCATTGTAATTTCTTTGATACAAATTGGTATAATTTAATCGTCGGTAGGTTTAGTGTTAATTATATTCATAACGATATTTTGCACAAAAGTCTGCAGTCTAGTAATGAATAATAGTTTTCTCTGTTCGAAGTACAAGAAATTTATTAAAATTCAGTAAGACGAATAGAAAATATATCCGTCTCATTTTTAAGACATGATACCGAATAAACATCGCAAAATATAAAATTGTTAACACCTGTATAAATGAGTTCGAAAATTTGTAATAGTAATACCGAAATCACTATCACTGCCCGAGGTAAAAAAAAAAATAGTTAAATCATTTTTTTAAAACAGTGGATTTTAGTATCACGATTCGTAAAATGTTTTATCAAACTAGGAATAATAACAGGTCTTTATTGCCTTGATCACGCTGACGATATATTTTGCAACTACTTGTTGCTCCTCAACGAAATGGCTGTTATTAACGTTGTACAATAGGTTGAACTATAATACGTCGTTATAGGACGAAGGTGAAGTTCGATAACTAAATCGTTTTCTGTCAACGCGGTTACGGTTACCCCACTTTTTTTTATAAATGGTTTCATTTTGTGTAAGCAATTGCTTCCTATCTACCTAAAATTGATTCCAATGATCGTTCAATGAATTTTATCGTATATCAGATTTATATTAAGGGTATACACATTTCTATATAAGTTTCATATTAATAGAAAATTTTGCTTCTTTTTTTAATCAGAGTTATAATAGAATATTTAGTAATAATTTTTCATGGACTTAGATCGTCTGAGTCACTTTATTTTGTAAATATTATTTATCAATTTTCAAACAGACGTTTAATAATGATTAATGAAGGAATAATATTTATGATACAATACGTATACGAATAGATATCGTATCTAGATCTCTTACCATCTACATTCATTATTTTGATACCAGTTTCCTTTATTAATACTTAATAAATCGTATAATATTTTTTAACCGAAATATTTTCTGTCATTATCGATCACTTTTTGTCACATTTAGATAAAAGATGGATACCGCGATGAAAGCAATCTTTACTTTTTAATTTTTTGAGCGAATTAAATCGTTAACAAATTGTTGGATTTCTTTAACGTTTCGAAATTATTTACCGTGTGGAAATTTAAGGGACTGAAAAAGCACTTTGACAGCGAAATTTTTTCCAGAGGAGCGTGTGAGGGTTAAAGGAATGGAAATATAATATTCAATTTTATTTAAGACAAAGTTTATCGAATCGATATATTTTTAATAAATGAAAAACAGTGTCGAATTAATTAATCTTACATGTCAAACAGCAAACTGGTGGTTGATTTTCAAAATTTTCGAACATTCATTTTATTGACATGTCGAGTGTTTTACTCGTGATTAATTGTCGAAATAATTTTGTAAATTGACTTTGGTATTCAGCAGATATGCGTGTACGTATGTATGAAAACTTTTACAGCCTCAGATATTTTGTTATTGATCGCTAACAATTATATTTAATTAATATTTAATTAACAATTATAATAATATTTAATTATTTTTAATTATATTTAATTTAATTTATCAAACATTTTGGGATTTTAATTACCAAATATTAAAATGAAATGATACGATGTATTATGGAATATATATTAGGTATTAAACCGAATGGTAATAATCGAGTAGCTACTTTTATAAGCTAACAGTTTCTAAACCCATAACCTATAAAACTGTTCTGTATCACAAGATGTCGTGTAAATTCAAATATAAATAGACCGAAAGTAAACTGATCAGTTTTCACGCAGCTATTACTCTAAAGTACAAAGAAATAAATACACCTAACTCTGTTTTTATACGATAGATACGTTCCTGAAAAACACGTATAAAAATATATATATCCATATAAAAATAAAAGATTGATTCCAGATATTAAAACCAGCTAAAATAATATAATAAATCACATGAAAATTCATATTAGAATGTTATGTATTATTTCTATGTGTTTACTTGCGCTTCTGATTTTATAAAAATTGCACCCGTATATAAGAATCGAAACGGCCCTTTGTATCGCGTTAAATCGATATAAAACGTGTAAAAAGAGAATGCAATTTTTTTTTCTAAAACGTATCCAATGAAAATCGTATAAAGAAAATTTGTGTAAAAATAGAATTGGATATATTATACAGGAATTTAAGAAAAAAAATCGGAAACATAAAAAATATGGAATAAATATAGTTTATACTAGAACAATGAAAGAAGGCGAAGCGAAAGAAATAAATAATGTGAAAAATCATATTAAGTTAAACACTTAATGAAAAGAAACGAAAACAAATGAAACTTTAAAAGGTATAAAAGCTCAAGTAGTAAATAGAAGAAACAAAAATGATTTATCTACAATAATTATGGCAAAGGTTAACAAAGTATAATAAAGTAACATTAAAAAATATGGTATTAAATTTTTCTGAAGAAAATGAAAAGGAAAAAAAAATTGTTTTCATTAAAATGCTATTGAACTAAAATTATATTTCTATCAAAAACGTTGTAGCACAATGAACTGCGGCAATAAAAAATACGTTTCCTACATTTTTCAGTAAACACACTTGTGAAATTTACTGCTTATATGTATAGAATTTTTTACTTCCATCGTTTACGACTTCAAAGGTCATAGAATTTTTTTTTATCGCCTGCAAAAATAAAACTCTCTTAAGAATTATTGCAAAAAATGTCAACATAGCTTTACCCATTAATGTAAAATAAATAAAAACTAAAACGTGATACAATTAATAGTACTTTTTTTAATTTTTACAGTATTTTAATGTGAAAATCTTGAGAACAAAAAAAAAAGAATGGAAAAAAATGTTATTTAACATTTTTGTTTATATTTCCATAACTCGAGAAACTAAAATTACCTCTCTTAACAAGACCTTTTTTATGCAATAAAACATATTATTTTATCTAATAAAAGGTCTATCTCACTTCAACAATAAATACTATTTTAATAATGTATGAACAAAAAATACAGACACTTTTATGAATTTTAGAACCCTTCGTAATACTACAGCGCCCATGAGAGAAGGTGTATACATAATCTATTCATCGTAGTACTACAACGTCCGCATTGAAAGTGTTAAATATAAATGTAACAATCTTCATAGAACAGAGAAAGATGGGAATACGTAATGATAGATAATTAAACGTGGATCTCAAAACTTGGAAGACATAATGAAAAGTGAGAGAAACTCAACGTAATGTATCTAGATAGCTTCTATTGTATTTTGCTCTAAGAAGATGGATGATGTTTCAGCAATGAAAATACAGCGCGTAAACAGAATTGCGCTACTTATCTTCGAGATAATGAAAGGTGCTGTTAAGATTCCATTACTAGAAACCATTATGAGAAAAACAAATTTAATAAATTTTTAGAAATAAAAAGTACCCTTATATTCTCTTCTTTCCTCCTTATTGTACTTTAATTTAATAACGTGTGCTTGAAAAAAATTGAGATTAATTCTGTGTTTACAAACGCGAAGTAAAATTTTATTTATATATGTGCTTTTCACTTGTTTATTCTTTTATTTATCTAGGGTCTATTTTAAGGTGGTTGCGTTAAGTAAAAATTGTTAGGGACAATGCTTTTTACAAGGCACATCGCTTATAACACGCCGATGTTAATGAAATTTACATATGAGATGGCGTTTAAAAGAAATATTTGACGCGTATTCTTTTTTCTTTATTTGCAATTATTTATGTTTAAGGGGTGAAAACAGCCCTCAAAGTTAGGAATAGAAAATATATTTTCCTCAATATTTTGGATTCACACTATTACACAGTTAAATCTGTCATTAAAAATTGCATAATTTTTGTTCAAACAATTTTTCTCTGAGGTGAATAGTTTCCGAAATATTGAGGAAAATATATTTTCCATCCCTAATTTTGAAAGCTGTTTTTCTTCTAAATATAAATGATTGCAGATAAAAAAAAAATACCTGCCAAATATTATTTGAACACTGTCTCATATGTGAATTTCATTAAAATCGGCGTGTTACACTTAAGTTATGACCCTTGTTGGAATATTAATAACGTACACAGAACGGAAAAACTAAGTAATATGAAAAGAATAAAGTTTTCACTGTTCCTTTTATGTTCAACACAATTATTTTTGTAATTTTTAAAACTCTTCTCATTTCCAGAAACTTTAATTTACCGTACTTTTTCGTATGTTGTTTGCTAAATGTTAATTACGAGATTTATATATTTATTATAATATTTATATATAATATTATTTTTTAATAAAGGAAAAATACTGCGTATAATTTTATATACACAAATGTTATATAATAACATCATCAACCTCTTTTGATGTTACTTTAAAAATGATAAATCTGATCAGGTACTTTCTTATACCAATTTATCAATTTACGTTCGCTTTAACCTAATATATGTATACAAGCTAAAAGTGTAAAGAAAGAACTTCGTAGCTGCTTCTGTTAAAAGATGAGTAGTTATAATTTGTAACATTATTAATTTATTACATAATTAATACATTATTAACTTAATTTCGTAAATACTTGTAAAATCGTACTAATAATTCTAAAATAATAAAAAGCATATTATTTTTTACGGTTAATTTAAAAAAAAAATTGTGGAACAATTGTATAAAAATATAGAAGTACATAATTAATTTGCAATTGTAAATCAAATTAAAAAATAAATAATAAATTACTACTATAAATAATTCGAATTTAAATATTCATTGGAAGAAATTTTAAGCTTGCCAATTAATTAATAAATTTCTTTTTACTCGGATAGAAGTGTATAGTAGGATTTAAAAAATTATAACTTAAAATTATAATACAAATTATTATTCGTAAAAAATTGTAACAAGACCCTTGTTTAACCCTTTGCCTTACAATTTTTTCAATATCCATACATGTTAGCAATAATCATTCACTGTGTTAATACCGTATTAAACGCAAAACACTGAAATATTATACGTATCTTGTATTTGCTAATTTTCAATATTGCACATTGAAATTGCAGTGACAGTTAAAATCAAACTTTATCACAAATATAGCGTGTCTTTATTGTATTTGAACCATAATCCGCGCCACGAATTCAACTCGTGATTGTAGGGCAAAGGGTCAACAAATATCATGTTCAATATATTCTAACATTGCTTCAACGACAACAGCTGTTATTTCACAAAAAATCCAAGATGTAATTTCACTCGTTAAAGAGGATTCTAGTTTATTCATTGCCTCTTCTTTCTCATGTTACTTGATGTGCTCATACAACGCCATGAAAATTGAAAGCTTCAGGGAACTACCTTGTGATACTCCCCGCCCACGTTCCACCAACAAAAAAATGTATCCTGAACTTGTCTCAAAAGGTTTTCGCTGTCAAAAAAAAGAAAAAAAAGAAAAGAAAGAAAAAAAAAGAAAAAAAAGAAAAAAAAAGAAAAAAAAGAAAAAAAAGAAAAAAAAAAAAAAAAAAAAAAAAAAAAGAAGAAAAGAGAAAAAGAAAGAAATAACCAACCAAAACGAAACGAAGATATATGTTGCTTTTGTAAAAAGATCTTTTTCTTCAGCATCATGGATAAATCTACCATTCGATTGACGGAGAACGCCTGATGGAACCATATTAACAGTGATAACTCGTTTTCGTTCCCGATTGAGTTGTCCAAACATTGGATGCCCGGTGTAATGCCACGGAGAAGCGGCCAACAAAATGTCTGGCAGCGGAAAATAAGGAGGGTGGATACACGCGTTCACATGCACGCATGTGGTATGTACGTGTACGTCTGCGCATTTAGACGCCTCATACGTCACTGCATACGTATAACCTCGCGATATAAAGTTGAACACTTTCTGAAAGCATTTTGTTGCCTTATTAAAGTCAGACCAAAGCTGGTACTTCAGCGTTCATCGGTTAGTTGCACTTTACTTGTCTCAAATATTTATACTCGTGTTATTATAATAACTGCGGATTACACGTGTAACGAGACAAATGGGTTTGGCGCAATTGATGCGAAAAATAAAGATGATGATGGAACGTTTCAATTTTAGCATTGCTCTTCTGATTAGATGAGATCTTTGGTCTTCAATCCACGAGTTAAATGCACGATTCTATTAGGTGTCGGAGAAAATTGGTGCGGTTTTTTGCCAGAGTTTAAATTCAAATTTAATTTCTTGTAGCATTTTGCAGCAATGATATAATAATGATGGTATCGTTAGAAGATTTTGTCCATTTAGTTGGTGTACATTATTTCAATTCTTCATCTGTTTCAATGTTCCGTTATCTATCCAAAATTAAAGATTCTAAGCGAAATGTTAAAAATTCATGCTTTCATATTTTGTGAATTTAACTTTATAAACCTAGCAAAAAATGTAGCAGAACGTATTTGTAGTGTTTATAGAGATCTTTCTGTTATTAAAAAGAGAGCACAACAAACTGGTTCGAGTTTATTCCAAATTTGTAAAAATTGAAAACAATAACGAGATCAAAACAGTAGTTAATTTATTTTTCACAATCGGAATTCGAGATTTTTATATCAATGGAATGTATAAGTTTGAAAAACATTCGAGAAAAGCTACAGAAATTAATAATGATTACTTTATTAAATAAAATTACATTTCAGGAAAGTTTGGACTTCTTAAATATTGTAGCATAAATCCACACCAACTTTTTCCGACACCTAATATTTGATACATTAGTATTGTTGTCTCTTGTAATGTACGAATGTCAATATCGAAAAATAGACACCATTTATTTCAGAAAATTTGCATAAATAGAATAATTAACGACTAATTTTATTTCTCGAGTTCTAAACGGTTTTATTTTATACAAGATTCTTTTATAACTCGAAAAATAAGAATTATAGTTCGAACAATGTTTTGTATTAAGCCACTCAGAAGCCAAGCTAATCAATTCGGCCTTTCATAAATTAATTAATTCTAGTACCAGAGCACATGATTAGAATTTAATTTTTGATAAACCAGTAATTCACCTTAATGGAGTTAATCAGTTCGGTTCCGGTATGGATCGATATTTGCTCAATTATTTTCAGCACGATTGTGTTTCTGTCAGTCTAACGAATTAACTCTAGACTATTGCTCATATTTTTGTTACATTGATACTCTGATTGTCAATGAAAATTCAGTGCATTTGAAAAGCAGCAGTATACACTCTTTTTTTTTTTTATTCATTATAAGTTAAAGTATCATAACTGAAACTGTATTAATTTAAAAGTATAAAATTTAACGATGAATAATTATATAAATTAGACGAAAATTGAGGCAGGGTAGCTTTCCAGAATTAACGACCAAAATTATTCCTCTGGTTTTCGATTTTCACAAAATGATGCATAAAATAAGTAGCAAAACAATGCGATAAAAATAAAGCTGAAAAAAAGAGATTAAAAAGTTATTCGTGCAAAACGGAAATTAATTATCGAAAATTGATATCAAATAAAATTTTAATTTGATCTTAACACTTTCTGGTATCACTTGTCACTTACCGACAATAAAATATTGCTCGTAACTATAATTCTGTGTAATGGTAAAAGCAAAAATTGATCACGTTAAGTAGTAACGCGATTATTTATGGATCATTATCGGATGAAAACAGAGAATTATTGGAGAATTAATGTGTCACAAATTACGAAATCAAATATGTATGCTTAACGCGTTATTAATACGTTTATCAATTACTTAATACTACTTCGTATTTTATACTACTTCGCATTACATCTTTGATAATATTATACTTATATGTCCAAACTTATTTATAAAAAATATTCTCTACATCTATTGTAAGTGCTTATAATGAGTTTGTCTTTATAAAAATGCAACTACCTTGAATTATATCCTACCTTGGGTGTTATGTGTATTAACGCATTGACGACCGCTGTCACGTACGCGTGATTTCGTAAGCCAACGCTTATTGATCATTGTCACATGCGCGGCACTTTGCATAGGTATTTTTATAAATTGTAGAAAAATGGTTGCATATTTCGATGCTTGAGTATCAATACATATTGATGCTATTTTTAAAGAAACAGTAAACATAGAGTAACGGTGATATTAATGCTTTTTTTCATTAATAACTATATTGTGAATGCTAATTATCGTGCGAACGATTGCGTAAATATCACCGGCGCCCAACCTAACCGCGATGCGAAGAATGTGCGGCCGTCAAAGTGTTAACAAATTTATACGAAATAAAAAGCTATAAATAATGACTATATTCATCATGCCATAATAATGTAAATTCATAATTTTAATATTCTATAAACAATAAAACAGTTGCAGTAGAATAATAAAGCAAACATACTTTATAAAGATTCAATCTTCATAATTGTATCTTGAATGCCAATTGAAGCAAAGCGTTTTTACGATTTGAACTAGTTTATTATTACAGTCTTCGAATCTTGAAAAACATTTTGCTACAACTGACCAGGATATGATTAATATTAATACGTATTAAAATAAATATTAAGACGATAAAATGAATTAATTAAAGTAATAATAGCAAATTATAATAAATGATAATAATATATAAAAATAATATTGGTATTAAAACGAATAATATCTTTACTTTATAAAATTAAATATAAACTCTGTTCTATTGTTTCTATTGTTTTTATAAAGATATAAGTATACTCGAATAAACCAAAAAATACGTAATAGAAATAGAGAAAATGGAAGACTCGCAAGAATTTCAAAGGGAAAATGAACGTAGTGGAAAATTTGTAGCTCAATCTATCTGTCGAGTTGCGCTAAAGGGTAACAATTTAGCCACTGAAAAAAAAAGAATTGCAGGACAGCGATAACATAAATCGTGTGATTTATACAACGTAAAGATTTATTAATCGACGTATTAGGTTTTAATAGTCGAATGGAGAATAACGGTTACGAGGAACAACTGTTATTATATTAATGAGTTTCGGAACAAACTTTTCTGCGTTTAAACATTCGTACTTTACTAAACGTTTTGTACTGCATTTTATCAGGATAAAGGATAAATCAGGCTAAACGAATACAAAAAAACAAGAAACAACAACAAACAACAGTACCATTGAATTTTGTTGAAACTAGTTTCCTTTGGCAAAACAGATAAAAATTTATAAAAACATTCCAGTGGAACTTTTGGTTTCTATACACTGCTGTAATTTTACTTTGATCGACAATTTTATTTAATTCTTGCATCGCAACATATTTTTATAAACATACAATGGGGATAAAAGTATTTGCACGTACCCATATTTTTCAACGAAACGATTGTTGATTAAGTTCTACGTTTCATTTCTACGGTATCAAATTTATATTAAATTAAATATACTTGGACTTAATTGATCAGTATATAAATACCAAAATAAATACAACGGTGTGCAAATATTTTGTTAATCACTGCACGTCTAAATTAATTTATACGCAATAACGGTTGATACCGTTTCATTTAATCTACTATTATTTCAAAATACACGCTTATTAAAAATAGTGCCTGAAAAAAACGGCTTGAGATAATTGTGCTCGACTTTAGAAATACTTCACAATTTTAGAAAATCTCGAAAATGATGTTTCTTG
>SMSQ01020655.1:2860-16029 GCA_019453375.1 Ctenoplectra terminalis | reverse complement strand
TCATCGAATATCATCGCATTTCTCCAGATGCTCTCGACGCGCCTTCAATTCCTTTGTACCAAAGCATCGTTACTATAACGAACATTTTTCTTAGCAGCGAAACTTGGCAGAAACAGCAAGAGACGCGTTAAAAAAGCAACCTTTCGATCGTTTCTCAGAAAAGAAAGAAGGTGAAAGGTTAACGAGCAACCTGTCGTTCGGGTATTCGACGGGTTTCGAGGCGTGCATCGAAAGTTCAAAGAAGGACCATCGCGAAAGGGCACGCATGCATATTTCCTGTTGCGATGCATTATTCCTCGGGCACGGCAAATGGATTTTCACCTCTTACGAGGGATAAGGATTTGATATCAAATATTTACCGTGACACGATAAGGCGACGAAGTTCGTCGACGGGTGCGAGCGTCACGTTCAGCTGACAACAGGACGAGAAGCTTAAACTTTCAAGCGTGTAACGACTGCGCCGCCAACGAAACTCGTCGCCTTTCCCAACCTTCGACGCCTCTCCCACCATTTTTTCATTAGAATAAAGGAGGGCGAAGAAAGAGTAACGAGAGAGGATAAGAATTTGTAAAGAATGGCACTACCTCGAAGGGATAATGGATTCGAATAAAATGGAATCGGTGTAACTGGGAAATTAGGGTGTCTTGTTTTACGAGGGATGGTCTTGGGGGTTGGAGAAGGGTGAATCGAACGATTTTAATCCGGAGACTAACAAGGGACATCGCTTAAACGCAGCACGCCGATTTTAATGAAATTTACATACGAGATAGTGTTTGAAAAAAATATTTGTGCACGTATTTATTTTTTATCTGCAATCATCAATATTCACAAGGTGAAAACAGTTCTCAGTTGGGGATGAAAAATATATTTTCCTCGATATCTTGGGAACTGTTCATTTCAGAAACTGTTCATTTCACAAACTGTCCACGAAAATTGTTTAAAAAAAATTTGTGCAATTTTTAACGACAGATTTAACTGTGCAATAGCGCGAATAGAGTAAAATTTCATTCTTAACTTTTAGTGCTGTTTTCACCCTCTAAATATGCATATATGCAGATAAAAAAAAATGTCCGTCGAATATTTTTTAAACAGTGTCTCGTATATAAATTCCATAAAAATCAGAGCGTTACATTTAAGCGATGTCCTTTGCAACTACTAAGAACCATCGCATTCTCCAAAATATCTTCGCATTTAGAAACCACGGAACTTAAAACCCTCGGCAGACCGTCACAAAAATTCTTTCCGACGTTCATCGCGATAAATCGTCAAACGCGAGGCTTCGAATTTTTCCACAAAAATTTCACCGCATCTCAAACTGTCGGTTGGTTCCCATACCAACCCATCCCTTCTATGAAAGCCGGGCACGCGGAATATTTTAACATACACAATTGACTGGCTGCTCGTTTATTGAATCGAGAGGCATTGATGCACGTGTGTGCATGTTCGGAACGGCCTTCGGATTCCAGGGCGGAATCGTGGTCCCGTGGACGAGGCTGGGAATAGGTTAAAGGGGGAGGACCTTCGAATACGTTCCCTGTGTCGATGGTCGATGCGAAACCATCGGGATTTTCAATTGAACGGACACGAACGCCGTGGAATTCGAGTGCGCCTTGAAAGTCGAGGAATGAAGTAATCCTCGCGGAATGAATGACCTTTTCCGCGTCGCGATTCTACGGTCCTCGTTGCGTGTTTGATCGCGATTATCCGGATCGTTTGGATTCCTGCTTGTTGGATTATTTTCGATCGGGTGCTGAGTCATTATTTTTTCGGTCCGAGGGAACATAATGAGGGTTGTTGAATTTCGAATGCGTTTCAATGCCACTGGATGGTTTCTTCTCTCTTTTATTTCAAAATTAACCTCTTGGGTAAACATTGGTACGAGTAATGTAAATTAGTAATAAAGAAAAAGAAAGAGAAAAATAAATGATTTCGTGTTATAGAATAATTCACAGAAAGGGTTGAGTTCGGAACATGTCTAATTTTCTTCAAAGGTTAAGTTTCAAGTTAAATCTTATATTTCTGTTAATTAAAATGTACTTATTTTAAGACGAAACCCACCGAGCAAATAAAGAATTCTAACCAGGTACTCAAAATTTGTTTTATCCTTAACAAAACAGTGCTTTATGTTTCCACAATGGTCTTACTAAACTTAAAGGAGTTTAAGAGCGCAAACAGTTGAAATAGTAAATACAAACATCCGGTGTAACAAAAAAGAAAAAGTACTCACGCAAGCTCGACCAGCTTCCTGCAACCCGAAGAACACTTTGGAACACCTCTAGAAATTTCCTCCTCTCCATCGACAACACCGGTTCACCCTAACATCCATCGCTCTCGTTCGTCGCCATCGACGTAAACAAACACCATCGAGTCCCGCGATTTGCCACAATTCTCACAACAGAGTGAACGATTCGCTCGATTCCCGACACGTGAGCCAAGCTTTCCCCTTCGAAACACGTGTTACACCGTGCGTCTAGTTCGATAAGCTCGTTCGGTGCTATCAACAGCAACATAGAGAGATTAGTTCTCGATTTCCGCGGTTCGATCGCTGCTTGATCGATAAGCTGGAACTGGCCGTGGACAACAGGCGTGAAGGGTCGAGGAAATTTGTCAAACGATCGGGAATCGGCAAGCTCGAACGGGGGTGAAAGTGACGAGTGCTGGACAAACAAGATTCGCGTCGTCGGTGGCGATGTTTAATTGGACGATATTTGCCGAACGCGTGTAATCACCTGTTGCACTGGCAGGAGGCGGCCGCTAATAGCGGCCAGGTGAAATAAATTCTCATCAGACGGTCTCGAGGTTGTGTTTACGTTGCGCGACGACTCCTAAATTGCGGTCGGGTCGAGCGACACGATACGTTTGGTATGAAAGGCGCGGATTAACTGACTGTTCGGCTTGACGACGCGAAGACTCGATCGGGGACTCGAGTTCGCTGGAAAATTGGTGGGGAGCTGGAGATGATTGAATGGGGTGGTTTGGATCGGTGGAGCGGCGGAAAGGGAAAAGGGTGGAACTGAGAAATGTATTTTATCCGCTCGCTAATATTTTATATATTTTTCTGCGCCTGTGTTTGAAGGTATTTTGTCGATTGATTTAATTTTTTATTTAATGGAGCGTTGAACGACTATTTGTTCTAGGGGCAGAGTAAACAAAAATTACTGACTCTTTTTAGTAGCGTAGCAAATGTTGAATAAATGGATATTGATGAGATTGTGTTAAATATTATACGACCGTGTATTTTTTATTTTATTCACTGCCCATAAATCAGACTTGTCCGACTCGCGGAACGGGAAGGATATGAATGCGGTCTAATAAAAAATAATAAACTAAGGAACTTTTTTGTATCGCGACTAAAAATACCGAATCAAATATTGAAGCATTAGTATTTAAAAAACGATGTCAAACATCTTACTACTTTCATGTTGCTGTCTCGTCTGCTACTTTTATGATAAAAAACTTCATGAATCAATGAAGTTTAAATTACTTAAATGAGTTATACCCCGTATTCTATGTCCTGCGTTTTTTTGTTCACCAGCTACCGTTAGTATCAGCGCGTTTCACGTGTAGCCCGAAACAACTCGTTTTCTTCCAATGTGACCGAGGAGAGCTAAAAGGTTGGACATCGCTGCTATAAATGATATTGTTGGATTAACTGGCTAAAGGTCCGGTTCCGTATGGGCCGCCTATTAATCGGCTTTTTGCAGCCAACGCTCATCGACCGGGAGCTTATTGATCGACTTTTTACAGCCATCGTTTATCCACCGCTTGCTGTTTAATACCAATATCATGAAAATTAAAAATGTTATTAAATTTAACTGCCCTACAATAAGAGGAAGCGAACGATATACCGAGCACTATCACGAATTTCGATTTAAAAATAAAGTTGTAAGAATAAGCGTTCACATTCCCGCAGGATGGCAAAAGCTAATTTGTCTCGTAGACTATTTCTAAAAAAAAAAGAGGAAAAAAGAAATCTTTAAAATTCTTACAGAATGCCGTTATATGTAATATATTTTATGTCTTAGAAAATCAGGAACAAATACTTTCTACTAATTTTTCTGCAGACTATCACTCTTTCAACCTCACCACCTGTTGACTACGTTCACCAAGTATCCCACGAAAGACCGAAACATTGGGGAATCAAGCCTGCCATACAAAACGATTCTCAATTCCCTTCGAAACAGGGAAAGGGATTAGAAAAAGGCGCGGTGGATAAAGATGGAAAGAGGTTGGTTTACTGAAGCACGTCTCCGTGTTGCTAGAGTAGACGTTAAGGGGAGTATTTCTTAATTAGCGGCTCGCCTCGAACGAGGTGTCTCGGGCCAAGTCAGCCGCTCCCTCGATGCCGAGCCCCTTACGAGCTCCTCGTAGATCACGATTTGCTTTAAGTGTCTTAAGTTCCTTAAGGTCGATGGAAAGGGACGAAGAGCTCGTTTGGACTCGTTTAGACTCGTTGTCACGATACGTCCATATTAATCGCGCGATTTATGTACGAACGTACAGCGAGTCGGAGAACGAGCTTTGGTGTCCTTAAATAATGCGACACTGTAGAGAGTCGAAAGAAAAATTGCGCTGGTTGATGGGTGGAAAGATAACGGATGGTACTGTGAACTTTAGCGCTGGAACGGATGGTACTTTAGCGGTGATTTTTTACTGATTTTATCACGGGTGGTTAACCCTTTTGATACCGTGTCTTTTTTCGTGAAAACGCTACCACGGTGCGTGTTTGAATAATCCAATTGAAAAAAAAAAAAAATGATGGTTCAATAATATAACTTGGCGCGAAAGATATGAAAACATGGATACGTTCAGAGACCTGTATTACAAATTTTACTACAAGAATTGTTTGCAGATAATAGATACGCTTTGCTCTGCTGAAGTTGTAAGTCAGTGCGAGATTTTAACGGATGACTATAGTCACCGTTAGTATCGGAAGGGTTAATTTTAACCCTCTATGGGACCGTGTGACTTGAAAGTTACAAACTGACGCATCTATATTTTAAAAAATTAATTTTGTTTAGCTATCACTGCGCTATTAAATTTGATTACTGTATTCCTGCAGCGACACCACCATCCATCTACGGTAATTATTAGTTAAAACATTTTCAAATCAAAGCGAAAAACTGTGATCAATCGTAATTTTTTCTCCAATAAGCAGACAAAATTTGGGCTATAAAGGGTTAAGTACAACTGTAAGGAGATGTTCCTTTTCTTATTAACTATCAAACTGATTCCCTGTGTCTCTCTTTGTGAGAGCGCAGGCATCAACTCGTACTATGAGAAGATGTGCCATGGGGACCACTTCCTACGAAATCCATGCGAGCTTGGAAGAGACTGAGCCTCGTGCTAGCGAACCTCCACGCGTGGTCCCCGCTGGGCAACGTTTCGTCGGCAATCACGGGACTCATCTCTGGATTCCCGACCAAACGGCTAAGTGGGGTCACTTCCCCTCGGGACAGTCTACTCCACTGATGATCCTTAAATGGCGAAAGAGAGGTTCTCCCAAGCCCACCGTATCCAATTCTTCGCAGTGGTTATTGCTTTTCTTAACATCGGTCGTAATAGGCGCAAGCCTTGGAACAGCAGAGCGAGCAGCGTGGCTCTTTTAGAGCTTTGAGCTTCTTTGGTCTTGGTTTTATAGAAATATTTATGTCCTTACTTAGAAATACTTTGGTCCTCGATTTTATAGAAATACCGAATTATTGCGAAACGGTAAAGTATTTTGCTTAACTTTGTGCTAAAAATTGTTTCTTTTTGTTACGAAAATGATTTGTATTTTTTTCTTTTTTTTTCTATTTTATTTTATTAATAAAGTTTGATGCTTCCTAATGCAGTGATTGTAAAACAGTATCGCGAATTTAAGAGAGTTTGAGTACAGTTGGCCTGATCGGAATTCCTGTATCTAGTAAACGAATCGAATATCAAGAGCAAATGTAGTAAGATGGCGGTTCGCTAAGTAAACGGAGATACACTTGGCGGCCATCAGGAAATAAATTGGCCGGGTTACGGAAATTACGAGATCCCCGGTAGGAATTCGACGTAACCCGTATATTAACTAGAGAAAATCCACTGGCAAACGAAGAAACTTGCTGATAAAATATATCTGTTTCGCGTGCGAAACATCAGCGATAGCGCCGCCAGGAAACTGTAGTTAATAAACTCGATTTCTGGGCTGTATCGGTAATCGCGTTGGCCGGCCAGCGAATTTAAATGAAAAAATCACGGAAGAAAGTCGAGCAAAAAAGCAGCTTAATAAACTTTCAGTTATTTTATTGCTCGAAGCAAAAATTTAAAACAGAAGTCTAATGTAAATACTATATAACGTTACACGGTAGAAAATTCCGGGGCTATCGTATTCTCCAGAGTTTGTATTTATTATAATTAATAAATTACAAAGCTGTCGCCGAACGGAAACTCGGACGAAATTACGCGCAGTCGCCGCTACGATATAGCGAAGTCGTAAAATCAAAATAAACATGTTTCGGTTACCGAGACGAGTAATTAACAAAAATATAATCCGATATGGATTTCGAACTGCGGTCAGGACCGTACGAGGAACTCCCAATTTAGTGTCAATGTATCAAAAAGATGTTATCTTCCGATCGCTTTTCTCTCTCCGTGATTAATCGATGTTTTTCTTTAATAAATCGTTAACAAAGCCGAATTTGACACGATAGTTGCAACAGTAGATTGTCGTTATTATTTAAAAAAAAAAAAGAAAAAAAAAAAGAAGAAGAAAAAGCGAACATGCATCGCAGTCTCGACAAAATCGCGACGTGGAATCTATTTCAACGATTGAAATCGAAAATCGTTGGAAAGGGAGGCAAAGGGCGCGCGATAATGAAAATCCATCCTTTCAATATCTCTCCGATGGATATCGACGGAGAGAAAGTACAGAGGAGAGGAAAAAAAAAAAAGCTGCCGGGGAACGAGAAACGACGAGTCGTGTCGAAGCGGAAAATAGAATACAGCAGCTTTGTATTCAATTGTTTCGCCTAAATTTGTTTCCGACGGGAAAAAAAGTTACTTTAGCCAACCTCGTTGAAAAAGCAAAAACCAGAAAACGAAAAGAAAAACAAGAAAAAGGAACGAAAAATAGAGTAACTTTCGGCAACGATCTATATTAATGTTTTGATAAATAAAAATTATTCGAAAGGGAAAAAAGAAGTAGGAAAAGTAAAGTGTGCGAGACGAGAAAGTGAAAAAATTTTCAAATAAAAAGGAAAAAACAAAACAGACACACGTGGAATAATTATGGCGACTAGTAGTTTTCCGTGCAGCGTGCACGCAGTATCGGTTTCCGACTTCGTTTTCTCGTTCGACTCTCGTTTCTTTTTTTTTTTTTTCTTTCTTTTTTTTCGGCCTCATGGTTCGTTGATTGCTCGGCAATTTTGCATATCGAGCGCCGCAGGCTATTATTTGAGCGTCGACACCGAAAAGCTCGTTTTTCCAGACTCTCAATGATGGACAATCGATCAGTCGCCGCGCAGCGTCGATGTGACGAACCGTGAAACTTCCTTTCATAAACACTCGTTATTTTTTCCGTCAGATGAAAGAGGATCCATTTTTTTTTTCTTTTTATCTTTTCTTTAATGTATTGTCCTGCGGATTTTTCAAAGCGTTGACCTATGCGCACCTCTTAACGACAACTCTTTTTATTCGACTGTTCGAAGGGGTTAAATTTTTTTGTCGTCGAAACATTTCTTCAATAATGAGAGCAATTTTTTTTTTTTTTTTTTTTGTATGTTACGAAGTGAATCTTTTTTAAAAAAACTTAGTAAGTTGGGAACATTAATATGTTCCATTTTTTAACAAATATTATAATTTGTAAATTTATTCTCTGTCAAAAAGAAGCCAAAATTCTCGATTTCTTTAAATCTCTATAAAGTTCACCTTTGACGCGTTAAGTCAAAGTTTAAGTCTATAACGTCGTTGGTTTCTAAAAATCAAAATATCTCAGAGTATCTCTATCAAAGTATCAAAATATCAGTATCAAATTTTAAAAAATATCTTACAATTCCTTAAACAATATTACCAAAATGTATTAAACAAAGATACGACTTTCCTCTGCAGACTCTTACAACTTTCTTTTTAAATTCTTCGCTATTTTTCTCTCAAATGTCTTTCAACTCGTATCGTCGCCTACGATTTGCTGGAAAGTCGACCAAAATCGGTGTCGCGCCTAACCTGTTAAAACCAACCCCCATATTATTGTACTACGACAAGAATGAAGAAGTTAAAAAATAAACAACCTGTCGATTATTTATCGAGATCGTTCAAAGTATTACACTTTCCACATACTAACGAGAGGCAGAAATACCGATAAGAATCTGCGAAGAGGACGTTTTCAGAAGGATCCACGGAAAGGACCAATGGGGGAAAAAAGGTGTGCGATGCCGGTGTGCATTTTTTTTTTTTCAGTCGAATACTCGGAGTTAACGATAAGGTCGTGCTGACGTCGAGATAAGGAGGCCCCGATTGGGGAGAGATCGCGTGCTCGACAGAATACGGGCCACGAAACGTAATGTTATCAGGGGCCGCACAACAGCTGCACTAAATTTTTTTCGCCGACAGCTCTACTTTTCGAACGATAACTTTGCGGCCCCTGCGCTCGCTCGGTGATCAACCCGATGCCCTTATTAAATAATATCACACGCTTCGCCATATTGTGCATATTAAAAAAACATTTCACGTTTCGGTGGGTAACGCTGCAAGTATCAAAGAGAACGAAACTACTGGGGATAAATTTTTGAAAATTTATTACAATTGTCTGTTAAAAATATTGTGGGAATGGTAAAACCGAAGCGACTGTTTGCAGTGCAGAGCGATAGATACGCGAATGAGTTTCCTTTGTCCTAACCATCGATATTCATCTCATTCTAAATTTATCCGATCCGGTAGATCAGTTTGACCTGCGTTTCAAACCGACGCCAAAATGGCTTTTCCAGATATCATGTTTTTCCGAGTTCTTTCCTAGAAATTCCTCAACTCATTCGCATATCATAGCGTCCACCCCTTCAACAGGGTTGTATTTAAATACTGGACCCAAACAGGGGATGCGACGGTCAGGTCGAAACTTTGTCACAAGCGCGTCTCAACGTCCTTTTGTACTGGACAAATAAAGAAAAGTACTCTTAAGAATCCTCGTTCGGAGCTACCTCGACGATAAACTGAAGTGAGTGTTTAGTTTAGAGTTTAGGGCGATGGATATGCGAATGAAGAGTGTTTGGGCTAGTGCGATGGAGATGCGAAAGAAAAGTGTTTGGAACAGTTTAATAGAGGCGTGAAAGAAAAATTTTTTGGAACACTGTAATAGAGGTGTGAGAGAATAGTATTTGAAAAAAGTGCGATGGAGATGCGAAAGAAAAATGTTTGGAACAGTATGAAAGAGGTGTGAGAGAAGAGTGTTTGGGACAGTGTAACAGAGGTGTGAAAGAAAAATTTTTTGGGACAGTGCGATAGAGGTGCGAAAGAAAAGTGTTTGGAACAGTTTGATAGAGGTGTGAGAGAAGAGTGTTTGGAACGGTGCGATGGAGATGCGAAAGAAAAGTGTTTGGAACAGTTTGATAGAGGCGTGAAAGAAAAATTTTTTGGAACACTGTAATAGAGGTGTGAGAGAATAGTATTTGGAAAAAGTGCGATGGAGATGCGAAAGAAAAATGTTTGGAACAGTGTGATAGAGGTGTGAGAGAAGAGTGTTTGGGACAGTGTAACAGAGGTGTGAAAGAAAAATTTTTTGGGACAGTGCGATAGAGGTGCAAAAGAAAAGTGTTTGGGACAGTGTAATAAAGGTGTGAGGGAAGAGTATTTGGGAAAAGTGCAATTGAGTTGCGAAAGAAAAATGTTTGAAACAGTGTGATAGAGATGTGAGAGAAAAGTATTTGGGATAGTGTGATAGAAGAGCAAAAGAAAAAATTTTTGGACCGTTTGGACCGAGTGATCGCGATTATGTGCGACTGAATATTTTCTAAAAACAGAAAACAGAAACGGAGTGAAAGAGGTTTAGAAATGGAAAGAGAGAGAGAATATCTGAATACATCGTTAGAGAAAATGCGCGTGCGAGTTAATCTAATATTGCGAGTCGAAAAAGGGAGAGAGAGAGAGCGAAGAACGAGATTAAGAGTTCAGAGTTGTCGAATATAAAGGACAGTTAATGTATCATTTGATATCACATTAAATGAGTTTTAATTTTACGCGGAGAGAAAAAAAATGTTTTTTTTTTAAATATAAAAAATAAAAGAATTCTCTTTATAGGAAGATTAAAAAGTAAACAAAATATTTTGTAACAAAAATACAAAGAGTAAAAAAAGAAAATAAATTGCAAGAAGAGATCGATTGTTCAAAATATGATTGAATATTTAAAAGTCTTCGAAACAAGTGTCTCCTTTGAATGTTGTTCGTGAGAAGTGTTTCACAATTTATTATACATTTACTATTAAGATTATAGATATGCTAATGTCGGTAGTAAAAACATGGGTCAAAGTTTGCACAGTTGGCTGGCAGCAAAGTGTAATTCGTTGGTCCTAATATAGCCACTTCCCGCTCGATAAATGTGTTATTAGCGAATTTATTAAGGTTATTGAATTTGCTGCTGAATTTATGCACATATTAAACGATCCCACTAGCGACTACATATAATCAAATCTATGAATTTATTAATGCACGTACGTATGACTCTGTTAACATAATTTATCAATAATTTATCAAAAGCTTCTCTTTAATCGCCTGCTTATTTCAGCTCGATAAAAATATAACTGTTAATAATTGATTGAAATAAATACGTCCGACTTGAGCACAACATTAAAAATAATGCAATTCAAAAATCGATCATAAACAATCAAAAGCTCCGTCAGAAATTTAATTAAGCTCAAGTTACAGCTTCCTCTAAAAGCTAATTTATTATTTGTCGAACCTAATATTCAAAAACAGATTCTTAATACGTAACGTATTTCTTTAACAAATTACATTTATTCTCAAGTTAAACCGTTTTGGCACATTTCTTAGAATGCTCTCTTCGATTTTCTATGTCCAATTTTCTATGTTCGTACCACAGATACAACTGTATTAAATCTCAGCCGAGGTTTCAGAAGCTCGATAAAAGAAAAAAGTAAGCAAAAGCAAGCATCGTTACCCAAAACATGCGAGTATCGATTTATATGTTCCTCAAAAGACACGTATTTCGATTGTTTTCATTTGTAAATTTAACGAGAGCAAAGGAGAGCGAATTACAGAAAGACGAAGATGTTGGCTCGCTGCAGAAGAGAAAAGAAATTGCCCAGAAGCAATCTCTTGATGGATTTTTTGATTAAATGTTCCACGTAGCAAAGCACTCGCGGAGATGCATATTTTTATCGCGTAATATTCGATAATTCCGCCCAACAATTTCCTTCCGGCCGTCTTTTGTGCACCCTTTCGCATTAGAAGACTGTTCCGTTCGTTTCGTTTAAAGAGAAATAAGGGAAACGAGTAAAATAAAAATATATCGAACATAATTGGCCATTCTATTCGAATTTTCCTCTAATAATTACGACTGATCGTTAATCGTGATAAAAAGAGAAGAAAAAAATAAAAGATAACCTCAAATTCACAAATTTTTAATCGTCGGATCGTTGTTCGTGTTTCTTAATATTATTTTTTATTCAGAGCTCTGATACAAAATCCTATTCGACAAAAACTTGATAAATATTCATTCGGCGAATACACCTTAAGGGACATTAAAGATGGCGGAGCAACAGAGACCAGAAGACAGCTGGATGACTCGGTCGGAAAACATTAGAGAAGATTGATGAAACATTTACGGGATTAGTCATAAAATATAGAATGTGGAACGTGATGGTATCACGCGATCAATTCGATAGAATGGTGAAACGGTAAAGTTTCCAAAAGATATCGAATAAACTTTGCGCTTTTGGTACCGTAGACGGATGCGTAAATCTGAAGTTGGAATGGAAAAGATACTCGGCCTTATCTGAGAACTTTATGCTCCAGAATTCCATCGGCCTCCGTGGCGCAATGGGCTAGCGCGTTCGGCTGTTAACCGAAAGGTTGGTGGTTCGAGCCCACCCGGGGGCGATTTAATTTTTCATTTTTCTTTTCGTAAATAATTTATTAATAATAATATTGTTCCTCGATTGTGTACTCTATGACGTTCATTTTAATTTAATATAGATATATAACGTAGCTCTGTACGACTTTTATCAGAGAATTTATATTATCGAGATGATAAAGTATCATTCCGAAAATTCTTTTTTTTTTTTCTTTTTTTCTTTTTGTAAATTGTTTATTGTATCTACTTGAATGTTAATAAGTTTCTAACTTCATACCGGTTCACAGAAACTGCAGATAAAACTGTTTTCTTGTCAGATTTATACGTTTAAAATTATCTTTTAACGGTGTTTTAATTGCAGTACTATTTTTAAATGTAACAAATATGATTACTTAATATCACTTATATTCATGATAAGTAGTTCCTTGAGCATCCACTAGATGTCCACGAAGAACTACTTGTTCCCGCGTTCAAAGTTACGCGACCGAGGTAATATCTCAAAAGAGAGAACTTGAATCGTTAGTCATCCAGTAGGTGTACTACTGATCGATTTAGCAGATGATGATTATTGGAGATGATCAATGATTAAACTCCGCTCCCTGACTTCTATCAATCGCAACGACGGTTGTCAGAGGAATTTCTGATGCTAAATCATTTTTTTTTTTTTAACTTTTAATTAATTAGAAAAAATATATGTATGAAAATAACTTTGTGCTACAAGATAGTAAATTTAAATCAACGTAGAATATTTTTTCCTGCGGTACTTAACATTTAAAACGATTAAAATATATTTATTTGTACCAAAAAAAAAATCACAAACAGATATTTGAGAAAATACATAATGCAAGTACAAATCTTTAACCATTTAAAAAAAAAATCACTAAAAATCAGTAAAAATACTCAAAAATGCACAATAAAATCTATAAGAAATTACGAAGCTCTGATTTAACAGTTTTGATAGTTTCAGCGTTGAAAACTAAATACTTCCGATAGATATTCCAATCTAAACTCTATTTTCGTGTAACAGAGAATCAAACATGCATTTCCTCCATCGTCCACAATCAAACAACTCCACGAATTTTCCCCAAAGCACACACGGAAACTTTAAAAACGAAAAAAAAAA
>SMSQ01020654.1:0-17744 GCA_019453375.1 Ctenoplectra terminalis | reverse complement strand
TGCATAGATATTTTTAGAAATGGTGAATCGTACAGTTTGAGTTTTAATGTTCCCCATAAAAAATAATCATTGTAAAATTATTATTTAAAATTCGATTCTAAATAAAATAGAAATTTTACTCCGTATATCTCAATGAAACAGTCGAACTATCCCAGACTCACCCTAATCGCTACAAATCCGTGCCGTAGAATGCATAAATACAATAAGTGGTATCGCTATAAAATGTAATCAATACTCGTGTCTCACCAGGAATCCAGCAGAGCAAATGACAAAATAAACACATCGGTGTGCAAACATTTCTTGTAGCCGGTGTACACTCGTGGAAAAGAGGTCGGGCATTATAAACTCATAAATGCTTGATCCACCTTTTATTTTTCAATTCACTGTAGATTGAATTTAATCCCAATTTTAATCGCATCGTGAACGTCAAACATTCCTCCAAACGAAATTCCGATTCAGATTATCGTTCTCGCTGTTCAAATTCCGTCCGTCCTGACGTTTAATTCGGCTCCTATCCGATTCTGCACGTTTCACAGCGCATACACGGTATACACGGAATCGCGTGCTTAATCGATACATCGACAAAGAGTGTGGCACCGAGTAAATCTTCCGTTACAAAGGAATTCGTTCCTTCGTGTGCCGAGTAATGCACAGCTTTCGATATCCAGTTGCGATAGACTGATTTACGAGCACCTAACCGAAACGGTGGAAAGAAGAATCCACCTGAAGATCTCCTGGGGATTCGACTCTGTGTACAGATACCTTTACCGATTTCGGACCATCTAATTCCCCGTATCGTACGCTGTTAGTACTTGTCGCTTCTAACGACACCCTGTAGATTTCGTTTACCGACGAATCCTAAGGATCCTGAAACTTGTTAAGCTTGACGCGGCCATTCCTTAATTCCATTTCTTTGCCGTTACTTCTGGCTGGGAAGATTGGAGGTGTTTTAGGAAAAAAGAAATTGTCGCTGGATTTTCCTCTGCGGTGATTTATAGTGTCTATTAGTTGAATTTGGCCCATTCGTAAAAATATAAGTGTACGAGGGAGAAATTTTCTTGTAGAATACGATTGGTATAAAGGTACTTAGATGTTGGTATTTTTGTTTATTGGTTTCTTGTATGTATAGTATTTATTCATTGAATTGGGACCACTCAGAGGAATGTAAATTTTTGTGGGAGGAAATTTATCGTAGAATAAGATTGGCGGAACAGCACGTACTATTTTTCTTTATTAGTCGAATTGGGACCAAAGAGATATATTTTTTTTTATTAGTTGAATCAGGACCAACGATATATAGTATTTGCCTTTATTAGTTGAATTGGGGCCAATAATGCATAGTATTTTTGCTTATTAGTTTAATTGGGACCACTTATAAATATATAAATTTTTGTGGAAAGAAGTTTCTCGTAGAATAAGATTACTACAACGGTACTCAACATTTTTCTTCATTAGTTTGCTGTATATGGAGTATCTTTTCATCGAATTGGGACCACTCAGAAAAATATAAATTTTTATAGGAAGACATTTTTCGTAGAATAAGATTGGCACAGCAGTATTAACTATTTTTCTTTATTAGTTGAATTGGGACCACTCGGAAATATTTAAATTTTTATGGAAAGAAGTTTCTCGTAGAATAATATTAGCACAATAGTACTTATTATTTTTCTTTATTAGTTTCCTGTATATACAGTATCTTTTCATCGAATTGGGACCACTCAGAAAAATATAAATTTTCATGGAAGCAAATTTCTCGTAGAATAAGATTGGGCAACAGTATTTACTATTTTTCTTTATTAATTGAATTGGGACCAACAGTGCACAGTGTTTTTCTTTATTAGTTGAATTTGCGACCATTCATGAATATATAAATTTTTCTGGAAAAAAGTTTCTCATACAGCAAGATTAGTACAACGGCACTCAACATTTTTCTTTATTAGTTTCCTGTATATACAGTATCTTTCCAGTGAATTAGGACTACTCACAAAAGTATAAATTTCCCACATTCCACAACTAACATGTGACATAATTATAAAACATTAAACGTGATTCCAATTCAAACAGTAGATACTACAATACGTTCGTATGATATTATACGGACAAAGATATAGCAAGTTTGCAAATTAAGTCCAATGCATTCTTATTTAGATCCCTGCATAATAAAAGAATGACAACTTATGACTAACAATATTTCGCTTACAATTGAAAAATCTGCATATTACAACTATTCGGAATATTTATAGCTTCTTCTCATATCAAAAGTTAAATTAACTATATTGCAGATATCAAAATTAAACTAAATTTCGAACATAATTCGTTCCATTATTTACGTTGAAAATGACACTGTTTAATTTCTTTCTTTCAATCGATATTGTTTTTAAATGTAACTGAAAGAATCTTATGATTCAATAAAACGCAGCAACTACACAGATAGCAAGACAGTGACTGAAGGAACATTTGTTGCATGTAAAACCGAATGTATTTCATGTGCTGTTGAACCTTAGTACTTTTTTATGACAAACCGTATAACATCATGCTCAGGACCGTGCCCTTGCACTGATCTAATCTACGTAAAGTGCATTCGCTCAGAGCCCATTAACCTTATATTTCTTGACCTGATTTTTTTTTGCACGTATCAACATCCATTGATTTTTTGAAGGTAGCATATATTCTAGCCGAACACTAATGGCGGAAATAGTGAGCAACTATATAATTACGACAGCTTCAGCGGAATTATTATTACATTTTTTTAATCGACAACAAAAATTGTACGATAATGGGCACTTAAAATAAACATTGAAAAAGTTTTTCAGATAAGAGCATCCCAAATTTTTTGAAGAAGGAATTCAGAAACTATTTGAGAAATAAGAAAAAATCATACAAAACAATGGTCGATACAGTCATGACTAAAAATGAACGCAAATATTAATATAATAGAAAATTAGGGTCCAGGAACATTATTTATGGAATGACCTAATAAAATGCCTTGTTTTTTTTATGGAAATTGAAAGAGTGTTAAAAACTGAGTAAATAAGTATTAACCCATAATGCGTCAAAAATGAATATTAATGGAGATATATTTACAATTAGGGTTTCGTTTTAAAAGGCGCTAGAATGGTTGACCAATACTACTTAAAGAAGCATTTAAATGCATTATGATCCATTGATTTCTTGAAGGTAGTATATGTATATTTTAGCCGAACACTAATCGCGGAAGTAGTGAGCAACTAAATAATTACGCGAGCTTCAACAGAAGCTAATGTGCTTGTAACGTTAACTTCCTTGGCTATTAATACTCGATTTTATTTCGCTCGTAAAAATACCGTCTTTTTAATAATGTATTTACAAACCATAACGATGAAACGATTAAATACTGAAAAATTTTGAAAAATGTCATTATTTGTTAAAACTCAAGTATACTAGAATCTTATTGTTATTTAATTTTTTTACTAAGAAAGAATGTTACGGAGTTGACATACGCCGATTTTTATGAAATTTTGATACGATATAGATCCCGAAAAAATTTTAGACAGGTATTTTTTTTATATCGGCCATCGTTCATTTTGAAGGGGTGATTAGGAGTAATCAGCCATAAAAATGTAATCCTCAAAAATTTACAAAATTTCTATGAAAAATCAGAGGCGAGTCATTTTTACTATTTCGGTAGTTTTAGTGTTAAAATAGTCTTTGAAGGTTGTAACTAATTTATAAAATATAGCACGCGATAAAAATTAGAATAGACGTATTTAGTTTTGTAAATATATTTTTAGAACGATTGCGGATAACGATGAGCAAAGATAAATTAATATTCCAAAATACAAAATATACATTTTACACGCTTAACTTACAGAAAACAACCCTTTGCACTTCATTGACGCCGCAATGGCGAAAAGGTTTTAAGTTAAATTTCATATTTTCGTCGATTTACATATGTTTTAAAATAAAGAAAATGAACGAACTAAATAAAACTCATAAATATCTATAATATTCTTATTTATTTTTCGAAACAACACTTTAAATTTTCATATAACAGTTCTCTGAAACTGAAAAAAGTTTAATGGCGACAAGGTTTTAAGTTAAATTTCATATTTTCGTCGATTCACATATGTTTTAAAATAAAGAAAATGAACGAACTAAATAAAAATCGTAAATATTTATAACATTCTTATTTATTTTTCGAAACAGTACTTTAAGTTTTCATATATCAGTTCTCTGAAACTGAAAAAAGTTTAATGGCGACAAGGTTTTAAGTTAAATTTTATATTTTCCTCGATTCACATATGTTTTAAAATAAAGCAAATAAACGAACTAAATAAAAATCGTAAATATTTATAACATTCTTATTTATTTTTCGAAACAACACTTCAACTTTTCATATAACAGTTCTCCGAAGCTTAAAAAGGTTTAAAAGCGCAAAGAACCCTGTTAACCAACAGTTACTCTGGTGCACGCATACACTAACAATTTTTAATTCATACCTCACAAGTGTAGATTCACCAATTTACAAGTATAATTCCACAAGTGTGATCGTTCACCGGTTCAAGAGAATTAAATTACTCTGTTCGTTGCAGTCCATTCCCTTTATTCACACCTTTCACACTAGTTTCTGCGAAAACAAGTAAAACGTCCTCGCAAACTGCTGATCGGATCAGAACGAAAGAGAAAGCTTCCTTGAAACTGGAACGCTAGAAGGGGACCATAACTCGATGATAAATTATTTTCAATTGAAATGGAACTGCGCTCGCGGCATCCTTTGCGGGCCAATTTATTTTCGTTATTCTGCATCAGATAACTTTAATTAGCCCATAGAACCGTGCCGCGTATCATTCTTTCCGCTTTAACCGAGCAGAGTAATTAATATAACCCAGTATTCTCGGGGTCGTCTCCGCAATTCACGTTTCAACAAGACCACTCGAAGACCTCGCATCGAAACACGTTTCAATCGAACTTGTCTCCGCACCGTGTCGCGCTCCGATCAAACCGAACCGACTTATATCTCAGACATAACATTCTCGAAACTTCTAAAGAAGTCAAGTGCATCACGAGGTAAACAATTTCCCCTCCCTTTTTCTCTTTTTTCTATTTTTTTCCTTATTTTACTTCTTTCTTTTTTTCTTTCTTTTTTTCTTTCTTTTTTTCTTTCTTTTTTCTTTCTTCTCATTGTTCTCCACCGCTTCTGCACGCTTTACCTCCTCCTCTCGTCTCTCTTTCCGGCTTCAATTATTCGCTTTCATCATCCGTCTCTGTTCTCTTTCGATGCACTTGCCCTTCTACGAACGCATGCGCCCGCGCGCGCGTAAACACAGACGAATGGGGCGAGGGGCGCGCACCCCACGGTGGTCCACTTACGTTCGAGGTCTGCATTTGAGGCCCTTGACGCCACGAGGATCTCTTCTGCATCGAACCACACGGGAACCATCTACGAGCGACCACCTCCCGCTGGTCTAACTGTATTGATAGCGACGACTCGACAGGCCACTGTAGGGTATTATGAGCTTCGCGATTTCTAGGTCTTCATCGGGTATTGTCTTCGCTACGCGAAACGATTTTACCGGTTGTGATTCGAGGCCAAGAGTATACGGAACGAATGAATCTTGGAATGACAGAAGAATTGTGGTTGTGGAATTTTGGAAGGTTTCAGGGAATGTTTTCTGATAGTTCTTTTAGCTTCGGGTTAACGCGTTGACTCCCACGCAATTTTATAAGAATATCTCCGTCAGGCCAAGCGCGTTTGTCGCTTGTTTCTAATTGTAGCGTAATAATAAGTACGGTTATAACAAAACGTTTTCGGGACACGCGTTTAGTTGAAAATCTTTCTTCCAGAACGAAGTATCTGAGAAAGCGTGCGAGATTTAAAAATTATTTCTTTCTTTTCGGATATTTTTTCAGTAGTGGCGAACAGTTGAAATTTTGGACCTAATTTTCTGTGATTTCCAAAAGAAAAATGGAATTACAGTTGTGAACGCTTCGATCGTTTACAACATTGCGACAAAAAAATATATATAAATATCAAAAAACTTAGAGAACTATTAGATTTAAAATTATTAGGACTGACTGATAATGTGAACAAATCTTCAGGTCAATGTAGTCGGCATAATATTGCCATCCGGAAAAATGCTTCTGGACAAAGCATTAGATTAGCTTTCAAATTATGCTGTTCAAATAAAAGACACTCAAATATGCACTAAAATAAGTGTCATCCGAATACGGTTGACGCGGCGATCAACCTGTTAACACTAGAACTACCAAAGTGGTAAAAATGACCCATTCGTAATTTTTTACGGAATCTTTATAAATTAACTACGGTGCCTTTGGTCAGATTTTCCGCGATTTTCTATTAAAAATATAGATAAACTTTTGTCCGAATTGCAATGCATATTATTTTATATACTTTCCGCTTTGATTTCTTCGCTAGAAATAAGTATACTTTAATCGTCGGTAGTTCTAGTGTTAAACTTAACCCTTTGCATTCGCGAACTTTTTTAAGTTTCAATGGACTACTGCAAAAATTTAGTGTTCTTTCGGAAAGAGAAACAAAATTATAAATGTTTACGATTTTTTATTTATTTAACTAATTTTCCTTTATTTTAAAACGAAACGAGTGTTCGAATTAACGAAGACACAGAACTTAATTTAACCGTTTGAGTCCGGGGAAGCGCTATAGCGCTTCACTTGTCGTATGCCAAAAAAACGGCGCAGCGCGATAGCGCTTTTCTTGTTTTGTATCGAGAATGCGAAGACGCTGCTGTTGGTTACTATACTTTACGCATTTATTGAGAGCAGTTGTAGTGATATCAGTAACAGTTTTTATTCATTTAACTTAGTTGTGGCTTTTAACAATATAAGAATTAAAATAATATACAGTGGTAAGTAGTAATGCGGTAGAGCCTGTGAATTGTGGTACGGTAGAAAAAATGGGTCAATGTAAAAAGATAGATAATGTTTTGACTGTAATTTTTTTGAAATCATCATCAGATCTATAAGGGCAAGAGATAATTGTTACAAAAAAATTATTTATGTACCAAAAAGAGTTATATGAAAATATTTGGCTCATTTTTTCTACCGTACCACAATCCACGGCTCTGGTACATTATTGCTTACCACTGTGTGTTATTCATTTATTTATTAGTAGGAAAAATCTTTTCGTTGTTTTATAGGAATTAGAAATTGTTTTCATTTTTTTACCAAGTGTTATACTGATAATTACGAAATACACCGTGTCAAGTTCTGATTCATTGTTTCCCAAAAAGAATACTACACATTTCATCCCGGACTTTTAGCATACGCATAAGAAAATTCTCCCGCACTCAAACGGTTAAAACTTAATCTCTGAAGAAAATTATGCGTGTCGCCGTAGCGGCGCCAGTCGAGTGCAAAGGGTTAATGCATATTTTTCAAGCGTCTGCGGATTATCATACGGTGGTGTCTCTAATTTATAAGTTAACACTCATTGGTTGATCGTATCTGTACATCTAAAATAATTAACATTAAATTAGAGAAATTAAACGAACTAAATTACTAATATCAAATGTTTCACGTATCAAAAAATGGTACGATACTCTCGCGAAAGGTTTCGCTGGTTAAAAATTCAAAATTCCCCGTCGCACTGGGAGCCAGCGTTACTTGACGTGTCTGGTGCAGCAGAATGTCGTTACGGAGACACTAAACCGCGCGTATTAAGCGAAAAAGTGTACGCAACATGAGTTTCACGGGCTACAGTGTTCGCGTCGAAGCTCGCGCCGCCATCGGGTATGAACTCGCGAGAGACCTCTCTTTACTGTCCGCGACGGAAAGTTTTTCGACTTTTTTTTTTTTTCTCTCCCGGACGAGAACTTTCAACGAGTCCTTTCCGCGGCATCGTCGGTTCGTTTCTCTCCCGGCGAGTATCTCATTGTACGTCCGCTGCATAAATTCATTAGCGACAGCCTCGCCGCGATAAGTCTCGGTCTTGTCTCGTAAATTGAATTCTTCGATGCATTTGCCGCTGCGTTTCAATTTGAACGTTGCGATTGTGGAACAGTTTTATAAAACGGTTGGAACGCTAACAAGAGACATCGTCCAAATGAAACGCGCCGATTTTTATGAAATTTTCACATATTATTGTCGCGCAGCGACGTTCGTGTACAGAGTGTTCAAAAAACACCATTCAATATTTATATGGTATGTGTTGACTCCCATAGTTTGCGTGGAGTCGATTATTTAGCATCATGGATGCCAACACGTTTATAATAATAATATAGGTTGATATATTTAGTTCAGTTGGTACAAATTCCACAGTTCAATAGATCACAAGTTTCAGTTCTAGTTCTAATTCACTGTTCAATGTTCTTATCTCATCTCATTTTCAGTTCAATACTAGTTCTTACAATTTTTCCTGTTCAATACCTTTGACAATTCTAATCCTTGTTCTGACAATTCTAATACTTGTTCTGGTCGTAACAGAGACAGTTCTTAAATACTAAACACCCTCGTTAGGCGTGTCGCCGCCAAGAGGGTAGGAGGCATGCTATGTCCAATGATTCCAAAATTCTGGTGTCAGAGGAGGTTGTCACTGTCGCACCCTCAGAATTTGTGAGGCGGTCCTAAGTCAGGTCAGAGATTCACAAGTAACGGTGTCAAAGTTAGCAGCTGATGTGCACGTGTGTCAGTCATCGTTGATAAAGATTAGGATACGGAAATTTGCTTGTTAAGGACAGCTAAGGACTTAATTTATGATACGGACGAACTCTAGCTATTTTTGAGACCGGTCATTTTCACATATAACATGTTATTAGTTTACGACCTAGAAACTGGCCAATATTTCGGTGTTTGTCGATTTCTGCTCAATAGCAAAGTGCCGTGCCCTAAATCTTCACCAAGAACTGACGCACGTGTATTTCAGCTGCGACCTTCTGATACCTTCGCATCTGCACCTACCTGACTTGGGACTGACACACGAACTCTGAGGGCGTGACCTTGACCACCTCTCTTGACACCAGAATTTTGAACTGATTGGACATAGCATGCCTCCCACCCTCTTGGCGACGACACGCCTAACGAGGGTGTTTAGTATTTAAGAATTGTCACTGTTACGATTAGGTTAGAATTGTATTAGAACTGCATGAGATTTGGATTAGAACTGCAGAAGAATTAGACAAGAACTGTACTAGAACTGCATCAGAACTATCAGAACCATTGTGAATTATAGAACTGTGGAACTTGTAATTTCTGAATTAAATATATTATCTATTATTGTTACAAACCGTGTTGGCATCTTTGATGCTACATAATCGACTCCACGAACACTGTGGGAGTCAACATTGCTATTGAGCGAAAAACGACGAACACTGAAATATTCGCCAGTTTCTAGGTCGTAAATTAATAATATGCCAGATGTGGGAATGACCATTCTCAAAAATAGCTAGGGTGCGTCCGTATCATAAATTAGGTAGTTAACCGTCCTTAACAAGTAGTGCTGGAAAAAATATTTCAGGGGTTTTTTTTTTTTTTTTTTTATCTGCAAACATATCTATGTTGAAGGGGTTGAAAAACGTGCTTTAGTGAATATCTTCGAAACTATTGATCGTAGACAGAAAATAAAAAAGTAAACTGCGTGGTTTCGAAAGACCAATTGCACGATGGAAATTTTATTCCGAAATAATAGAGCAGAAATTATTTTTACCGTTCTATCAAGAAACGATTACTGTTATAATAATTTGTAGGTTTTATTCTGCATAAAAAAAATTATTATTCTTGGCGAAATCGTTACCGAACATATATTAATTGCAAGAGTTATTCAAATCTATTCTTCAACCGTCGTTTTCATTCTTCGGTAGGAAATCATGTCGAAAAATTGAAATTATTCACGAAACCCGCTTTTCATCCTGTTAGCCCTTCTTTTACCTGCGAAATTTCGTTTCACAGCGATCGGATCAAAGTAACCATTCTTTAGATCGTCAAAGCGGTAGTCGAAAGCTTTGCAAGACTTAGGGAAGCGTCTGCGCATCGAATCAATGCACAGCATCCGTGGGATACCTTTTATAATGTAAAAAATTCGTTTAACAGTGCCGTTAGTCGTTAAAATAGCATGCTCGATCGAAAACCATCCCCCATTCTCTGCTACAGAGGGTAGTTTATTTAGGCGAGGCTGCTTAAATATCTTTTTCAATTCTAATAATTGGATCGCAGATTTTTTTGCGTTTAACGAAAAATGGACCAAAATCAGCGTGGCGTTCAACGTGTTAAACTTCGAGAAAAGCAACCTTGGAAGAAAAATATTTTTGCTGGACATTAACGCATTGACTGCCAACTACGAGATATCTCGTAGTAAGCGTTTGTACCAAAACTGCCAGCTACGAGATATCTCGTAGCGGGCGCTGCAAGTCTAGATTTGTTACAAATGGCTATTTGCGTTGGAAATTAATAGAAAGGATGAATGAAAAATGTATATAGTCCAGAGGACATATTAATTATCAATTTTTGTTATCAAAAATGCTGTAAATGCCATTGCAATATTATATCAGTAACTTAATATTTTTATATTTTGTAAAACTTCATGTTTTCTTTAAAATAAAACCATGGCGCACAGGGCAAGACGCGCTAAATTTGCGTGGCAGTCAATGCGTTAACCTCTGGATACCTTTCAAATTACGTACAAAATATTTTCTGTACCGTTGTAATTCAGAGACATTCAGGCGTCATGTTAGTAATAGCTATTAATTTCCTTAACACTGTGTCAAACGCTAAATATTGAAATGTCATACGTAATTTGTACTTGTCGATTCTCAATATCACAAATCAAAATTGCAGTTACGGTTAAAATTAAACTTCATTGCGAATATAACGCATTTTTATCGTATTTGGATCGTAATTTTCGCTACGTATGCGCATCCTGATTGCATCGCAAGTATTTAAACGAACCATCGCTGTACATCGGAAAAGAATTTTAAATTAAATCGGCGCCGATTTTAAATATTTCTTACACTCCGGTCACTTTGAACGCCGCGACTGTGCCAGGGTACAATTTTCAATCGACCATACGAAATTCCTTTACGCGCGAAATGGAACTTTAATTTCATTTCCATTTACAAAATAATCTACAAAATTCTCTTGCGAGCAACTTCAAAGAGACTGTGTCGCTTTTCGATGGGAAAGAAATTGCTTTTTGATTTCTCTGACGCATCATAATTTGGGAACAAAATACGCTAGCTTCGCATGTTTCTTCAACATTATCGTCCGTCGTGTTTCACCGACTTAAGCACTTAATTATCCCTTTCAGCGAGGATCTTCGTTTGATGAATAAGGAAAATTGCAGAAAATATACACGTTTTCTGTGCCTTGTTAACGCAGTAATGCTCTTACTTTGGGTATATTTCTGTAAATTAATTGAAACACCAAGCTGATTTGATGTTTGTATTGCATGATATAATTGAAATTTAATGGATGCTTTTGAACACTTCGGATCGTTTGTTAATATAAGTAATTAGTACTCAAATTGAAGATGAAGCGTTTGAAAGTATTAAGACAAATCGCTATAAGTCTCTATAAAATAATTTGAAAATATATGCTAAACGCAACGTGTACTCCCAGGAATACGTGTGGAAACTCATTTCGTTTTAACCCCCTGTAGCCCGAATTTTGTCTACTTATTGAAGAAAAAATTAGGATTGATTACAGTTTTTCACTTTGACTTGAAAATGTTTAAACTAATAATTACTGTAGATGGATCGTGGTGTCGCTACAGTAATACAGTAATCAAATTTAATAGTGCAGTGATAACTAGACAAGATTAATTTTTTAAAATATAGATACATCAGTTTGTAACTTTCAAGTCATACGGTCCCATAGAGGGTTAAGCGTCATGCCGGTCCCCGCGGACCGATGCTGAAAATTTCGTTTAGGCATCGTTGGTTTTCGAAAACTGACACTCTCAATTTCCCAAAATAATACTTTATAATTCATTAACGAGTTCTATTAAATCGCGTTAAACAAAGTTACCATGTTCCTTTATAGGTCTTTACAATTTTCTTCTTAAATTCTTAACTATTTTGCGATCAAATGAAACACCACGATCCATCTACGGTAATTATTGATTCAAAAATTTTCAAATCAAAGTGAAAAACTGTAATCGATCATAATTTTTTCTCCAATATGCAAACAAAATTCGGCTTATAGAGGGTTAAATTTGATTACTGTATTACCGTAGTGACACCACCATCCATCTACAGTAATTATTAATTCAAAAATTTTCAAATCAAAGTGAAAAACTGGAATCGATTGTAATTTTTTCTTCAATATGTAAACAAAATTCAGCTTATAGAGGGTTAAATTTGATTACTGTATTACTGTAGTGACACCACGATCAATCTACAGTAATTATTAGTTAAAACATTTTCAAATCAAAGTGAAAAACTGTAATCGATCGTAATTTTTTCTCCAATAAGCAGACAAAATTCGGCCTATAGAGTGTTAAATTTGATTACTGTATTACAGTAGTGACACCACGATCAATCTAAAGTAATTATTAGTTAAAACATTTTCAAATCAAAGTGAAAAACTGTAATCGATCGTAATCTTTTCTTCAATAAGCAGACAAAATTCGGCCCATAGAGGGCTATCGTGTTAAATGATACGTTGGAACCGATATAATGTGCGACAATAGAATGTTCACCAGATTTCGCTGAATTTTTTCACTCTCGTCGAAGAAATAGGTCGATTTCTCGGTCGGGAGCTTGTCACCGTGTAACAAAATCGCATACGTGTGCGCGGCATAGGTAAATTAACCCTCGGAACCACAACAGATCCCCCCAAATGAACCGGGAATAGGCAGCCAGGCAAAAGTTAAGAGGCGTTACGTCGAGATTTACGTGGCATTCACTGTGCCGCGGTCGGCTTTAAACGCGGCCCGTTGCAACGATGGGACAATAATCTCGATCGTTCTGCGTTTAACGAGCCACCAGATTTACCGTGGACCGGAAGTGCCGGCGTAACATCGTGCTCGACGATCCCGACGTGTAGCTTCTAATTACCTTGAGCCATTTTCGACGTCGGAAATCCTTCATTAGATGACACCCACTCAAACTGAAGCGTTGAAAAGCATCGATCTTCTCGGTCCTTCGTTGTCGTTACGTGATATTCGCTGTGCGATGCCCGGTTTTACCGAGAATAGGTATCGAGGCATCACTTAAATCGGAGGAATTAACCCTTTGCACTCGAGGGTTTTGACTACGGCAGACTTTGGCACGGACTGGCCGTACGGTATGGTACGAATTCACTCGCGACGTCCACGGGGTACGGTGAAATTTTTCGTTAGACATGCATTTCTGAGGAATTTATAGGAAAATGTTTAGTATGCAATAAATAAATAACTTGTTATTTTGCTCGCTGAACTGTTACGCATGGCACGACATCTCGGTGCGTTCACGTTCTCGTAATATTAAGAGTTATCTAGAAGTATTATCATAGCAAATTAGTGAAAATCGCTTTCCGTTTATACGATATGTCAGAAATATTTAAAAGATATATATAAAAAAAAATTTGGAAAAATTTCTAAATGATTCACTCAATTCCAGATCCTCTTAGAACAGGGTTCCCATTAATTTAGGCAACGCAACGTGAGGCTGTTTGCTATTCCTGCACTTTCTTAAACTTGCTTTCAAACAATCATGAAAGGTGGTGACTAGCTAAATATACAGATAAAACTAAAACTATGTAGGAAAATATTTAATATATAATAAATAAACAACTTGTTATTTTGTTCGCTGAACTGTTACGCATGGCACGATATTTAGGTTCGTTCACGTTCTCGCAATATCGAGAGTTATCTAGAGATATTATCATAGCAAATTACTGAAAATCGCTTTCCGTTTATACGGTATGTCAGAAATATTTAAAAGGTATATGTAAAAAAAATATTGAAAAAATTGGAAGAATTTCTAAATGTCTCTCATTTTTAATACTTTCATATGCATGGATCTTTATTCAGAGTGATTCCATCGTAATTAAAACCATTTGTATCGTAAATTATCGATGGTACTATGTTCACAATCGCGTATCGCTTCTCCTATAATTTTGCGAACTGTTTAATTATTATTTATTCCATTTGAATTTACTTTTTTATCCATTTATTTACTCTTTTAATCCTCTTATCCACCGCAACTTGTGCTTTGTTTCATATATTTCCCGAATTAAAGGAGGATTCGCCTCTCTTAATGTCCAACAGGAGAAAATAAATCCCCGAATACAATTCTAAAGAGCTTAATAGTTATCTTCACCGTGGTATGCTAAGTAATTGCAATTATCGTCCTCGGAAACGGTTTCACTTGCAAAACGCCCCAAATTCGAGTTGAAATATTCTAGGAGCATTACCGAATAGTCGAGAATATCCGATAATCTGAGAGTGAAATCTCGTTAGTGCTGGATTATCGAAGTTTCGTGCCATAATTGTTTATTCTAAATCTAGCAAAGTCACAAACAGTAGAATGTCCAAAGATTTAGCATTATGTCTTCTCGAGTTGTGTTGAATGCATGAGGATTAAGTGGTAGGAACCTTACCCACTAGATAATATCTATTTTGATACTGTTAAATTACTATGCTCCAAATTGCATCTATTATTTACTGCTAATGCGTTAACGACTGTTATTAATTTTTAATAACTGCCTTCGCTTCTAATTATTAGTAAAAACATGCACTTCAAGCAAATATTAATTTAGATTTTGTATTTATCTACTAGCATTCCCCGTCTCGGTTTCTCCCAGGATATTAACCCTCTATGGGCCCGTGTGACTTAAAAGTTACAAACTAATGTATCTATATTTTAAAAAATTAATTTTCTTTAGTTATCACCGCACTATTAAATTTCAAACATCTACAGTAATTATTAGTTAAAATATTTTCAAATCAAAGTGAAAAACTGTAATGAATCGTAACTTTTTCTCGAATAAGCAGACAAAATTCGGCCCATTGAGGGTTAACGTGATTGATTGGTGTTTATTAGAATTATTTTTTATAACTATCCATGGTAATTTAGTTCTTTAGAAAAAAAGCGCGCGAGCTTTATATTTATATGAAAAAATTCACATATTAATTATATCTTAATAACACGTTTTTGAGATGTGCTACACAGTCTGTGTCCATTCTAGAATATTCAGGAATAATACTTTTTAATTTTAAGAAGATCCGTTCAGTAGTTGTTAAGTTTCGCGCGGACATAAAAATCTTTCTTTTGACCGAATTCTTATTTTGATCAAATTCGCCTTGATCTACCCTATATGTGCTTTTATCGTATTGGTAAATAGAAATTAATTTTGCTTCGCAGCATTAGAAAAATTATGAAATAATATTAGATTATATGATTCGTAAAACAATTACACGAATATATATTAAACACTATCTAGTTTAAACTTCCTAAAGCTGGAGCGACGCCATGATTCTTTTAAGGTTAAAAAGAATCGGTATATCGTAAATTTAACATCAAAACTAAGAAAAAAGAATATATTTACTACAGAAATATATGTAGATTTATAATATTAGGTTGGGGAAAAAGAAATCCATTATTTTTTCGGTAGAAGGCTATAGTGATCGATATTTCGTAAAGTATCGATCAAACAATTTCAGATTTATGCTCGTTGTCAAGGTGACATTTCGCACTAAATAAATTCTTTTGCTGTTTTTTGTTTGGTCCATTGAGTTGTGAGTTACAAGGTGTTAAAAATGGAAGTCAACAAAGAGAAAATTCGGTACATTTTACAATTTTTCTTCGATAAAGGCGAAAATGCAAGCCAGACGGCTGAAATTGTGAATGGTGTTTATGGTCCCGATACTGTAACAGTTAATTACGTGCAATTTTGGTTTCGTCGATTCCGTTCGGGTATTTTTGATGTTAAAGATGCACCTCGCACAGGCAGGCCCGTCGTCAAAAATGTTGATAAAATCACAGAGATAATCGAAGTTGACCGTCAGGTTAGTAGTCGTAGCATCGCCCAGTAGCTAAAGATCGACCATAAAACGGTTTTAAATCATTTCACGTAAAAACAATGGATTTCTTTTTCCCCAACCTAATATTAACCCTTTGCCCTATAACCACGAGTCACACTCGTGGCGTCGATTCTGGTTAAAATATAATAAAAAGACACAATATTTATGACTGTGGAAAAATAATCACCATTATGTGGGGTGGTGTCCTGATCTCACTAGAAGAAAATATGTTTTTGAAATAGTTAGCGTATCGGTGGAATAAAAGGGTTCGGTAACAAGCGTCCCAAGAAGTAACACGTGTTCATATTCTATGTATAGATATATATATATATATTTTTTTTTTAGTAAAGTTAATTATATAAAAGCTTATTAAGATTACTCTCCTTAACCATATCATTCGGTCATCGATGAAACGAAACAGGTAAAATGTGCCACAGATTAAGTATTCACCAATGACAAAGTTCAATTTTAACTTTAACTGTAATTTAAATTTACAAGATTGAAAATTAGCAAATTCAAAATACATGTAACATTTCAATACTTTGCGTTTGACAGAGCGTCAAAGACGTGAATAACTATTGCCAATATGCATGAAGGTTGGAGAAATGGTAAGCCAAGGGGTTAATTCCGATACTTATAATATTCGGTGTACTATTCAAAATAGCTAAAGAACGGAACATTCCATAGCCTACACGAGGTCGAGTCGTCTCACTCAGAATTATCCTAATGAATTTTTCTGATCGCAGTTTTGTCAACGTATAACATTTATCGATTCATACCTAATTTCACGAACCCAGCGTCGATTGTTCTTAATCAAAAGCTACTAAATTCTGTCGTGCCTGATAATCACGTTAAATTTTCGTGCACTTCGAAATGTAAGCGGCAGTCGCCGAAATTCAAAATGGCGGAGTTCGACTGTAAGCACGCTCCTCTTCATTTGCATAACCTTTATTGCAAACTTATATCCATTAGTTATAATCTTGTCTACGTTATTCGCGATTCTCCCAATGACACGCGAAGTGACATTTTATATCCTTTAGTTAATTTAATTATCGCTAAATCAATGGCGCTTTAAATAAAATTGTAACTTTAGTAATTCTCGACGAAGAATACTAACTTTATTGCTTTTTTTTTTCTTTTTTTTCTGTTGATTTACTTAAAATTACTTTGCTAATTTAATAACTGACAATAAATACTAACATCGAACAATTTTATTATTTTCCAAATATTTCTCAAATTAATTCACTGTTTTGAAACGTACATTTTGTCTGAAAAAGTTGTCGAAAATGGTATAATATCTTTTCGAAACAGCACAGACTCGAAAGGTATGCCACAAAGACAACGAGAATTTCACATTTTAGACCTAGAACTATATTTCATAGGATGCAGTTTGTAGGTTTCATTTTTCTTTCGAATATTCTGAAAGTCAGCTCACTTTTGCAGGATACACATTTTACAAACTAAATCCTTCAAAGGATCGTGTCCCATTTTTTAAACTGTGCAATATTGAAGGTAATATTTAAAACTAGGATAAAGATTTGACACTAAAAATTCCTGATACCTGGAACACTAGTTCCATGTAAGCTTCATCTTTCTCGAAACGTTTTCAAAATTACTGTATCGTTTGAAAAGTATTTGGACCGAGACGAATCGAATTTTTCCTATTTGATAATAATAAAAATGGTAGTCAAAATTTAGAAATTTAACTTTTTATCATAAGCTGATAATTAATACATATTTAGTTTCAATTTTAACATTAATAATGAAAAACTTTTTAAAGCTTAAAAAT
>SMSQ01020653.1:0-15357 GCA_019453375.1 Ctenoplectra terminalis | reverse complement strand
TTTTTTTTTTTTGTTAAAATTAATTTCGACAAAAACGATCAACTGTTTAAAATACTTTTATACCTCGAAGCACTTATAAACGAGTTCTACTTTTAAACGTTTTAATTTTTCTGCTTTTTCTTTTTATTTAAGAATTTTAACGTCCCATTTACCGTGTATAGTAATCGTTAGGGATATTATTAGCGATGCTATGGGTTGAAAATATAATGCTGCGCAGAATTAAGTTTTGTTGCGAAGCTCTGAATCGCTTAAAGAGAAAAATACTCTTGGTATTTATCGTTGATCGTTAAGATTTTCATACAAGGTTTCTTTAACATCAAAACTAACAAAATTCTCGAATGACCGGTTCGTAATTTTTCATGGAAATTTTATAAATTTTTAAGGATGCGTTTCTCAGTATCTTCCGTCATTTTCTGTAAAATATGAATTATTATAATTTCTTTGATACAAATAGGTATACTTTAATTTTGGTAGTTTTAGTGTTAATTTAGAAATTGGAACGGGACTCGGGATACTTAGGGAAGTTTAACCCTCTATAGCCCGAATTTTGTCTGCTTATTGGAGAAAAAATTACGATCGATTACAGTTTTTCACTTTGATTTGAAAATTTTTGAATTAATAATTACTATAAATGGATCGTGGTATCATTATACAGTAATACAGTAATCAAATGTAATAGTGCAGTGATAACTAAACAAAATTAATTTTTTAAAATATAGATACATCGGTTTGTAACTTTTAAGTCACACGGCACCATAGAGGGTTAAAAGGATGTGCTTTACAATTATTTGACAATTAATTTGTTACAAATTGGCAGATCCGATTTAAAGAATACGTGTGAATGTGTAATTTCGTGTGGCTTATTCTGACAAGGAACATCACCCAAATGACACACGCCGATTTTAATGAAATTTTGATATGTATAGAACTCGAAAAAATATTTGATACGTATTTTTTTTTATCCGCAATCATCTATGTTGAAGGGGTGAAAACAGCCCCCAAAGTTGAGTGGAAAAGCACATTTTTGGGAATATCTCGAAAACTATTTGGCGTAGAGAAAAAATTCAAAATGAAAATTGCGTGGTTTTGAAAGGCCAATTATACGATAAAAACAAATTTTCAAAAAATTCGTTTGTTTATACAATTTTTTACAAATTATCATTAATTTGCAAATTTCTTTTATAAAGCTTTGAAGTATTTTCATAAAAATTTGTACACGCAAACTATAAGTATAAACAAAAAATACGGATAAATTGGAATTTTTAGTTTCACCCTTATAAATATATATTATTTCGTTTGAAGTTATACCCACGATTGGTAACGGACGGCTCTTTCTGCGTACATGATTGGTTTTTATGCGTAATATTTTGTTAATTAACTTGTATTACACATATTTCTTGGGTTGGGAAAATTAAAACGTTATATGATAATCCTCGCACGGAAGACCTAAGGGCGGCGATGTCATTTGGGTGATGTCTCTTGTGAGTATGTTTAATACTCTCTGTCGTTTAATGTCAAAATTTGTGATAGTTATATTATTTTTGGGGAGATTCTTCATTTATTATGATAGCGTATTTCTATATCTATCTCATTTTCCCAGGATTGTTGAAGTTTAAATTCTTCTTGTTTTCCCTATTTCTATTTATTTTCTCGTGTCGCCATTTGTATATTAATATATTACTTTTATTGTAGCTTTATCGTATAACTACTAACCACGTAATATTGTATTTTTTTATAGTCGCTAATAACCATAAGGTGGATGCGACTATAATAAATAAATAAAATAAAAATATATTAAACGGTAAATGTTTCCATTTTTTTAAAAATATATATCATTTATTGTTGTGTTTTTTATATTTGCTTCTTAAAGTTTTAAGTTTTAATTTATCGAGTGATAAATTCAGTTATCAAATTATACCTAAACTTTAATGTTATATTCCGTGCATAAGAAATTCAAATATTTATATAGATTGTATAAAATCTTTGTTATCGATCGTTAGCCACAATTTTATCGAAGAAAAATGGTTGTTAAGTTCGTGTAACACTCTTCCAAATACTGCAAAGGCTTCATCTCGCCATATCTGAATTCCACGGGACTGAAATTAGGGGACACACAATCCTGAGGTTGCTGGGACATTACTGATAAGCATTCTGTGGTTTCATGGAATCTCAATATTGAGCTGTCATTAATTGCAGTGATGAATCTCTGTGGTATCGTCTAATTTCATGGCATTCGATGCAATTGCATTATTCGCGGAATAAAAGGAATCTCGTTAATTCGCGTATGTACGTTAAATATAACTGGTAAGTCCCTAGCTCAGAAATATGGTGAATTACTTTTATTATGTACACTACTGTTCATAAGTATTCGGACACTGATAAATTTGTCAACTTGATCAATTTCTAGCGATTATACATAAATGTTACTAAAACATGTAAATTAATGACAATTTAATGACCGAAAGTAATATTTATTACCTTTTCGAGGAATCGACAGATTGTAAATTGAAATTATATATTAACACATTGCACGCGGGAAACGTGCTTTTACGTTTTTTCCAATCTGTCACTGGAGCGCGGGTCACGTAAAAGTACGTATTTAACATTAGGTTTACGGACATTGATTGGATCATTTTGATGGGTACATTGAAATACAAATTTTTTGTAATATCATTAGTTCGGTTTACTTCAAATTAATAGATTTCTATAAGCAGAAATTTATTTAGTCCATTTTTCTATATAAATTTCATTTTGAGTTTATATTTTTCGCACGCATGATAGTTAAACTTGAGCACGAAATTTGAACTACGTCAAACTGACGGGTTCCGTAAATCTAGTGTTAATAGAAAAGATTTGTGCTGAAAAACCGGTATCGTATAAATACGATGGACATTGTAAGTATGTATGGTGTTTTTTTTTTTTTAAATAATCATAGAGCATAGGTTTGAGTGTAAAATAAAAAAAAGTTTTGTTAAGAAATGCATGCGTAAGTTGGCGGCGAAGTATACCCGCAAGCCAAGTGTTGATAAAAATTTGCAAATAGTGTATTAAAATTAAATACACGATTTGTAAAAGGATACTGCTTAAATTAATCATGGTAGAAGAACGTCATTATTTAATCCATAGCTTAGTGATTAAATAACCCAAATATAAAGAATTTATATTAATTTTGAAATAATAAAACAGTGTTCCATAAGGTTTAACATTTATAGACTTTAATGTAATTTTTATTGCATATTAGCTCAGTAATTTATTCACAATATTCAATTATAATCCAATTTTTATCCTATTGTAATATTCTGCTGCACATAGCTGTAACAATAATAATTAAATAACCAAATCATGAATTACATTCTGTAAATCCGGACACTTTTGAAGTGTACTGTATATTCTATTATGACAATTTAAGAAGCAGTAGATAGAAAAATGTTTAAGTAGAAGTGGGTTGGAATCTAATTTTTTAATTTTGAAAACTCGAATCCGAAGTTTTGCAAGATTTTGAAACTCTCAAAATTTGAAGTACTGATGTTGTTTTATAAAGAGTAATATTTTGTATTAAGGACTGAAGTCCTGACAAAATTTTAGCACAGATCTTTATTGACTGTAGTTAAACGAAACACAAACAAAAACATATCAATATACAAAAATATCCAATCAAGATTCTTGTTCGAGAATATTAACATTCGAACTGTTTCTGAATCTGATCTGCTTCTTTCAGTTCGGAGTTATTTATTTATTAAAGTCACGTATTAGTGACAGTTATTACTGACCACAAAAATATACAAAATTAGGGTAAATCCGGCATAGTTCAACCACCAGGAGAGACCGACTAGTATTAACACTAAACCTACCGACGATTAAACTAAACCTGCTTGTATCAAAGAAATTACAATAATAGATACTTGGAAAAATACACAACGCTAGAGAAACAAATCTTTAATCATATATTTAACGGAAAATCACAAAAAAATATTCAAAAGTGCACCGTTAATAATTTACAAAATTTGGACAAGAAATTACGAAACGGTCATTTGACCGCTTTGGTAGGTTTAATGTTAATATCTCAAAATAAAACAGCTAACTTGGCTTATTATTATTCTCGTACTGACAATTGTCGTAAAACCGTATACTAGAAAGTAAAACTAAAAAAAGTATTTCGAAACCTCTGCAAACGAGGATCGAGTTAAATGTGTAAGATGTGGATGTTGTTTCATGATGGATGCTCTAAGCATGGCAACATTTGTGATTTATGTGGAAACTTTAAGAAAAAACAACGTATCAACTAATTTTCTCTCGTAGTATATTTTATAAGCAAAATAAAACAATAAAATTAAAACTGTATAGAAATCATTTTTTAAGAAAATCTAATTTACATAAATTTCTACAGAATTTATTATTATAGCTATTAAAAAGGCAAATGTACAGCTTACTACAATTACACCATTCAGCTCTCGTCCGTGAAATAACGAACACTATTTCAAACGTAATGAAAAATTTAAATGTTATTTTAACGCGCACCATTATAGCAGAATTATTAGATAGTTATTTAAACGAGTGAGAGCAAAAATTAAATTCTGACCGGTGTCAATAATCGTTGGTTAATGCTAAATTACGCATAACTCTAGCGGGTAATTTGGACGTATCGATACCCGGTTATTTGAATTATATTATTCAAGTTAGTATACATAATTCATTCCACGTACCTCCTACCTGCTAGGTAGGGCGCATATTATGCGCGAATTTCGTAGCTGGCTGATCGCTTTAAACACATTGTACACCGCTGAATTATCGTTGACCCTTTCATTTTGGGTACACGAATTTTTGTTCCGCCCGTGGAACGTTCAAAGATCACCCAGCGACCAGGTGTAATTAAACAGTGGTACTGGGAATAATGATTCGCTGTTTCCTCTTCAGCAAATAATGGCGAATAAACCCGTATCGATGTGTTCCCCGAACAAGAATATTTGCTTGCGGTGAAAAGTTTCCGAAAATCGGCCATTCGCCGAGCGCAATTTTATGCTAATACCGTGAATACCTTTTTGCCGTGTATAATTGAAAATTAAGATTAATCGTTTGTTATTACAGCGTTAAAAACGACTCGAAACCGTTGAGGATATTTCGAGTAATATTTCACATGCTTTATGTAGAATTTTAAAAAGCGGTCGCTGTATTAATTTGAATTTTAAAAAGGCGGATAAGATACGAGATAGGAGGAAGGAAGTTAGAACGCTTTCCAAGAGAAAAAGGTTAATTGTAAGCCACGAGATTAGTGACCGTGTTTTTGAAGCTGCTATTGTTCTTCTTCCTTAAAACAGAATTTTGAATTATTCTAAATTTTGGCAAACCTTCTCTTAATTTTTCTATAATTTATATTTTGTTGTTTCGAAAAAACTGTTTTGGAAAAACTTCTCTTAATTTTTTTATAATTTATATTTTGTTGTTTTAGATCGTTGTAATTTGTTCTTTCAGCAATGTTAATTTTATTTTATTTTCAATCAATATGTTCATTTTCTTTGGTAAAGTTATTTTTCATTGTATGGTAACGAAGATAACGAAAATAGTTTCAGTCTATTTGTGGACAGCGTGTCGTATTTGACTTTTGTATTGAGTTCTGTTTAATTTATTTTTCCTTGCGTTATTGATAAATACATTACCGCCAAGAAGTTTCGAAACACTTGAATTGTTTTAAGAAATAATTTACTTATGTTTTAAAAAAGTAAAAAAATATAATAAAACAGTATGATATTGAATGAAAAATATATTAGAAAACGTAAAAGTTATATTTTATGAATTTCACATTACAATTTCGATTCGTCGAAAAGCTTTCCTTTCACTGTTTTAATATTTGACAAAAAGAAAAAAAAAAATCAACTTACAAAAACGAAAATGAATATTGTAGTATTAATGCACGAACGCGACGATGCAAAACGATATGCGAATCGGATCATTTTCTTTTAACAGTGAAAAAATAATAGTAAAAATTTAGAAAGCTAACTTTTTATTATCAAAATTCTTCTAAAAAATTTAAAAAACTTTAAAAATGAAGTTTTTGTACATCCAAGCATAAGATTATAAAAACAAAATGTATATCTATAGAATGTATTGGGGAATACATTTCTCAAAACTTGTTTCGTCTTTAGATGATAAATAAACAATAAAAATTGAAATAAGCTCAAATTAAATGTTTCTCGATAAAAGAAAACTGTGGAAGTTGCTCGAGTATAGACTAAACGACACATCAGCTTTAAGCGAGGACAGAAGTTCTAGTTTCCATCTGAAACCCGCGGCGGTTGTTCGCTAGAAGCAGAGTGGATCGGTCACGTACAATACCTCGGACCAGATCCCTAGTGAGCAGGCACTTTCGTCGATCTATTAGTCGCTCAATTACCCAAAATACTCCTAAATACGCGCATCGGATACAAAGTCCTCTGGCACTATTCGACACACTTCCGGTATCGAAGTCAATAATAGGAATCCGGTAGTACTCGGATTCGTGGGACAAAACGATCGAGTACGTCTTATTCTTGATGATAAACTTCCGATTAATTGAATTTCATACCGAGAATTTGATTCACTTCTATTAACTCTTTGCACTCGACTGGCGTTGCTACGGCGACATGCATAATTTTCTTCAGAGATTATATTTTTAATTAGATTCTATATTTTCATCATTTCAAACACTTCTTTTATCTTAAAATAAAAGTAAATTAACCAAATATATAAGAAATCGTAAACATTTATAATTTTCTTTTTTCTTTCCAAAAGAACACTTCAAGTTTTCGCAATAGCCCTTTGAAACTTAAAAAAGTCTTCGAGTGCAAAGGGCTGGGAATTGTTTAAATGACGTATTTGTAAAAGTATTATTTAAATAACATATTTCTAAAAGTACTATTTAAATAACATATTTCTAAAAGTGTTATTTAAATACCATATTTCTGAAAGTATTATTTAAATACCATGTTTCTAAAAGTATTATTTAAATAACATATTTCAAAAAGTATTATTTAAATAACATATCACCTTATTCGGCTAAAAGTTATTTTGAAATAATTATATTTCAGTTTATTCCAATAGTTTTAAAATTTGCTATTAGTTATTTTTAATTTTTAAATGAAGTTATTGGTAATTTAAAAATAATAAAGTAATAATTTAATAATAATAAAGTTATTAGTAATTTAATCAAACCACTATACACATAATTTGTTATAAAGCATTGTATAATTTCACCGTGGTACATTTTTGTAAATTTTCCGTTAGAAATATAGATAACGGTCTGTCATCCTTGTGTGCATATTGTTTCATATACCTTTCACTTTGATTTTGTTGGTACAAAAAAATATGCTTTAATCGTTGGTACTTCTAGTTTAACGTCGCATTGACTACCGGGTCATTAGCGACAGGGTTTAAGTTTTATAGTACAGATTCCACTGCATTAGGTACTTGAAGGTGCTCTGTATATATTTCTTGGAGGTTAGGTAGTCTCTGGATTGATCCTACATTCCCATCTTTGCGGTTCAAACTGTCTTCACTCGCAAAGAGGATGCCGTGGAACCCTTATACGACAGGAAATTTATTTATATAAAATAGAAGATATAATAAATTGAACATAAATATAAAACAAAAATGTGTGCTAACACTTCACGTCTCTTAATTTATTATTTTGAAAATTTTGAATACCATTTTTCTTATCAAATAAATTTTAACCCTTCGACGTACGATTTAATTAAAATTATTTTCCATCTGGATTCGATTAAATTTTTTTTCACACGTTGCTATAAGAAGTGTTTGAAAATAAAACAAGTTCTCTTATTGCAAGATAAAGAAATTTATGCAATTTAACCGCAATACAATGTAATTCGATTGTCACGACGAATGGAACTCGTCATTATTCATCTCGCCCTGAAATTACCATGACGAGTTGCACTCGACATTTTAGGTCAAGGAGTTAAGGACACTTTATCTCGTGAAACTTCAAAATTGTTAGGAAACACTGGTTTATTTAAAGAAGCGAATGATTTTTCTCTGAATTGTTGCATCATTTCGCTGTCAGATGAAATAATATTTTAAGTTACATTTTGTTTGAAAAAATGTTTCGTGCCATAATTTCTGAAATAATTTGAAGTGCGCGAGATATATGGATTTCCTTTCATTGGCTCATGTGCACAGACGACGAAAATGACGTAGTGGAAGACCGTATCACTCACAAGGAAATCTTGGATAGCACTGTATTACCGTCCAATTACCTTAAACGATTCCGAAACACGTGTACAGTACGAAACCCTTTGGGCTGGATCAAATGCACCTGCAGCTTCGAAGTCAGTAATTAAAGGAGTTGATTTACTATCATTTCACCGTCTGTGTATACAAATAGCTTCTCTCAAGTGCTCTCTTTCTATAACTTTACGTATCTTCATTAGGTAAATTGTATTTGGAATTTAGCGCATGACATATTAATACCGTCTTAGTAGGTTTGAAATAATTAGTCAATTTTATTACTACAGTTTAATCATTTGTAAGAATTAGATTGCACATTTTTGTGCAAATTTGTACCGGAGAAATAAAAGTGATAGTTTTTTGATAAAATACATAACAATCTTCATCCATATTTTTACAGAAAATCATGAAAAATAATGAAAAATCCTAAAAAATAAAGCATTTTGACTGCTTTGGTAGTTATAGTGATAAAATAATGAACAAATTAGGGAACAGTACAGAATAAATGGGGATGTAACGAGTTCAGTAATTAAACACTGTCCAGTTTCCTTAAATTAAGGATGTGAATAGACTACGGATTTTTATGCAAATTCATATTTTTGAGAATGTGGTAAAAAAAGTAGAAGAGAAAATTATTTCACCTATCAGGTATGATAAAAAGCACTATAATTTGGATAGCTTATATATTTTTTCATATTACATGCATTCTGTGAAATTTTGCACCTTTAATTTTTCTATAAAAGCATAAAAATCTGCAGTCTAATAATACTATTAGATGAGTGTAAAAGTTCTGTTAGTTTCAACTAATAAGAACGTTTTAACTATGTTAGATTAATATGCAATTTAACATTTACAAATATATATATAATATAATTATATATATATTTATATTATTATATTATTAATATATAATATTATATATATAAATAATTTTATATTTAATATTATATATATATAATATTTTTATTATTGTGCAGATAGATTAATTAAAAAATGTTCACTGCTTTAAGAATTGAAATGACTGTTTTATTACTTTTTTCTTATTATGTGATTATGGAAATTATATAATTATAGCAATAAAGCTTCATATTAAGCCTTCTTCATTTTCCCATCTTAATTTGTCCCTTGGTATGAAATTAACATACTGGTAAACGATCAATATACTGCAAAGATAAATTGTTAAAGCTGCAAATTCTTTTATGAAAAATAAAAAAAAATGAAATTTTTATATATTCAGGCATAAGATTATTCTCATTGTTCTCAAATAACTAAACGATATGCAAGACATAGGATGGGGACCGTGGCGAATCGGATCATTTTCTTTTAAGAGTAAAAGAATAATAGTCAAAATTTAGGAAGCTAACTTTGTATTATAAAATTCTTTTATCAAAAATAAACGAAATAAAATTTGTATACATTCAGGCATAAGATTATTCTCACTGTTCTCAAATAATTAAACAATATGCAAAACATAAGGTAGACCGAGGCGAATCGGATCATTTTCTTTTGACAGTGAATAAATAATAGTCAAAATTGAGAAAGCTAACTTTTTACTATAAAATTCTTTTATCAAAAATTCAAAAAATGAAATTTTTACATATTCAGGCATAAGATTATTCGTATTGTTCTCAAATAATTAAACAGTATGCAAGACATAGGGTGGACCGAGACAAATCGAATAATTTTCTTTTAAGAGTAAAAAAAATAATAGTCAAAAAGGAAGCTAACTTCTTATTACAACTTCGTAATTAATACCTATTTAATTTGAAAATTAATAAGAAAAAATTTTCATAAATTAAAAAATCTTTCGTTTGACAGAACTCTTATTTTAATCCGATTCGCTTCGGTCTAATTTAATGCTTTTCACATTTACCGCAACGTCCGCTTTCTGAGAGAAAAATGCATAGAATTGACACAAATTACGGACGAGGATTAATAAATAATTTCCGAAATACGAAACCAATGTTCGAATAATTAACTGACCATATCGTGTCGATTTCCCGTTTCGCCATTAAGAGGCAGATTAAATTAATTGAGCCAAGGCAGCGTCATCTGCCGTGAGATCGGGTCCTTGGTAATCTGATAAGCACGTATAGAGGATAAGCGGACGCTGATACACAGAAGGATCGTTCCGATACATAGAAGCTGTCCACACAGGAGAACCGTGTCCTGGTCGCTCATCGGCGATCAGACTTCCTTAAAGCTGTTCCTGGTTCTCGGAGAGAACAGTCGTACCACTGGTGAGATTTTTGCACAAGTTACAGAGACGTGTCAACGACCGGACGATTGCAGTCCAATCCCTCGCGGTATAACAGGTCTTCCGACTCTTCGTACTTCCTTCATTGCGTGGCCGAGAAACTCGTGTCTCGTATATTGATTCCTTACAGCCCAATTAGCAAGCCCAATTCATTACAGCGTAATCCTCTCTTATGGTTCTCGCGTCATTACGTGCCTTCGAAAATCAATAAAGCGACAGATTCGTCTCCACGTGTTAACAGCTCTTTCGTTACTGATTATTCCGTGTCCTCTTGCGTGAATTGATCGTATTTCTAATGGCAGTTTTCACGCGTGGGGTACAAAAGACGCTGAACACTTGCAAACTGAATTTTTATCGATGCGAGCGATGAAAGGAAAAATTTTTTTCCCGAGCTTAACGTCGCATCGACTACTCAGTCATTAGCGACTCTTTCGACTGGTGGTTAAATTTCTAAGTATAATTTGGTGTCTGTTGGATAGTTGATGTTTATTGCGTGATTCTGCGACGTCAAGTCCAAGAGGGAGTGTCTAGTTGGTATTTGAAAAGGAAAATTTTCGTTTGCGAGGGAAATAATTTCATGTTTTATTTGTATACCACATAGAAGTTATTCTTCTTATTCTTTTATTATTCAAAGTCGCATCGACAGCTAGGTCATTAGCGACGACTGGGTACATCTCTAGATCTCATACCACGTGTTTGTCATTTTTATGAATTTCAGTAGTCTGTCTCTGCTTTGTTCTGACCTGAATACTTCCTGAACACTAAACCTACAGGCGATTAAATTATACCTATTTGTATCAAAGAAATTACGATAATAGATACTTGGAAAAATACATAATGCACCAGAAACAAATCTGTAACCATATATTTTACAGAAAATCAAAGAAAATCACAGAAAATCACAGAAAAATGCTCAAAAGCGCACCGTTAATAATTTATAAAATTTGGATAAGAAATTGCGAACCGGTCATTTGACTGCTTTGGTAGCTTTAGTGTTAAGGGAAGAATTTTTTGAAATCGAATTTCCAGAATACCCCCTTAAGGTTCTTGGGGATTTTGGCTCTGATGCGTTGTTGATCATATTTTCTGAAATTAAGTATTATATGTTGGACTGTGAATGGAAGATCGCAGAATTTGCACTATGGAGGTGCTTCTTTTTGCAATAAGTGTTTGTGGGTTAATCTTGTGTGTCCGGTTATCAGTCTGAATAGCTTGATCTTATCCCTTTTATTGTATGGTAGCTTGATAAGAAGGTTGGAATCCTGTTCTGTTAGTTTATGTGTTCTTGTGGAATTGATGATGGACAATTTGCATTCCCATTTCTCGATAATTTTTTTTCTGATATTTTTTTTTAATGTGTTTTAGCCATATACTAATTATAGAAGTTATTATTTTATGGAATTTTGTAATATAAAATTATTGGAATAGAGTAACTATAGGCATTACTTTTCTGTTAGGAAGAGTATGGATTTTTTTTCGAATAAATAATTTTTCTTTTCTTTTAAATAATGGTTTTTCTTATTAGAATATTAATATTATTTAATATTACTTAATATTAATTAATATTAAATAATAATAAGTAATATTAAATAATAATAATAATTAATATTAAATAATATATCGAGTAATATAATAGTAATTCACAAGAGTCTTTGACTCAATATTACAATCGTCTTTTAATTTTTTCATTGTGCAGTAAAGAATACATCCACCATTGATTAGATATCTTCGAACTTTGTAAATGAGTTTATTCTGTTTATATTTTTAGAATTAATCTTTTCAAATAGCTAAATACTTTTAAGTATAATTCATAAAAATCTAGGTACGCACATCGAATGTTTTTTTTCTTTTTACTATGAATTAATATTGCATCAGCTGCGTATGGTTATTAGCGACAGCTGCTAGGAATTGATAGTAAGTTAAATTTAAATACCGTTATGATACAAACCGATATCTTTTAAAAACTGTTAAGTAGTACCCAATGCTTGGTAATAATTGACGATGTCTTTTAAAGAGCGACATGAATATTATTTTAGTATATTACAGTGGTCATATATTGCAGAATTTGTCTTCGTAGTGAGATGAGAGTGTGTGATTCTAGAGTGGTAGATTTTTATTCTATTAAATTTGTTTTGCTTCTTCCTAATAAATTCTAAACATTTAGTATTTACTGTGTACATCTGACCTATCAAATTTTTATCGTGATGTACCATATCAATTACGCACGCCACTCCAAACGCCGAATTTAGATCGGATTGAATACATTCGGGCTGCATTTAACGATTTAATAAAAAAATACTGTACGGATGAGAAATCCTTAAAAACTTATTCAAGATAGGTCTGGGAGGAAATTGCACTAAATGTTGAAATATTATAATATAATAATAATATAATATAATATAATATAATAATAATATAATATAATATAATATAATAATAATAATAATATAATATAGTAATAATAATATAACAATATAATACTAAATAGTATAATATTAAACTTCTAATTCTGTTAATGCTAAGAAGATTAGAGTCCGTTATTAATATCAATAGTGAACCTACAAAATATTAACACATCCAATTTTGTTTTTACACGATTTTGATTTAACACCTCTTAGAAAAAAATTTCGTTTTCTTTTCACACGGTTTATATTGATTTAATACGATTCAAACAGTCATTTCGATGTATATTTTTATATATATTTGCAATTTTTATTGTGTCTACATCAAAAGTGTAGATGGAAAGAAACAAATCACGTCAGGTATAGAAAAGAAAACTCCAATGGTTGATTTAATATTAATTATATTAGTGGGAGATTAATACACAGTTCTACTTCCTTAAAAGTCAAAAATTACACACGAAACAAAAATTCGATCCACTAGGTGGCACAGATACCTCACATTCATAAAATAAAACGTGCAAGCAAACACATAAAAAAAGTATCTAAGATTATAACATGAATTTTCATGTGATTTATTCTATTAATTTTATTCATTTTGTATCTGGAAACAATCTTCTATTTTTATACAGTTACATGTGTTCTTAAGGAACGTATTTACCGTGTAAAAACACCATTGCGTTTTATTTAACAAATTAAGTTAAACAAATGATTTAATTCTTCTAAATATCTGTCTAAATTCAATAAATTCACAATTTGATGCAAAAAAGTATACTGGATTTACTTTTTCGTTATAATATCTGGATTTTTATCACCGACTGTATAATATTATAACAAATATAATAAAAATTCAAGAAAATAATTGCGACATTTTCTTATCTACTTTCTTGGTTTATTATTTTCTAATGCGATAATTATCGTCTTTTATGATTTATCGTTTGCTGATATCGATGTTCCATACTTGGGGCGTGTACAAGGGAAACTATGTACTGTGACGGTTTAATCATGGGACCTGAATTTCACAGACATAAGATGCTACACGCTATTCAGTATCTTGGTGTTAGTGTGAAAATCAAGGCTGTTCCAGATAATCGAGGATGTAAAGAAGATTGAGGATCCCGATAGCAGATAATGACTAAAGCGTTCTGCGCGCAAAGATATTATATGCAAGGGTGTAATACCTACAGAACATGTCAAGATCATTATCCGTGTGATAAGCATTGTCAGACGCAGTAAATTATGATTTTTCGTTAAGAGATGACTTCATTAACCTCGGTGTCTGTGAAATCATTTACAGCTAACGCTTTGTTGCAAGTATTGGGTTGTCTGGAAAGTTGGTGCCGATTTTCGGTAGGTGCCATTAGAACAGATCTGAATATATCGGAATAATTGAAAACAAATGACACGCGTAGATGTTCTAAAGAGTGACACTTCAGGCATCTTTAGACAAAAGTTTAGTTAGGATACATTCATTTTCGTTAGTTTTATACAGTAAAACCTGTTTTTGTGCGGTCCTTTTTTATGCGATTTTGTTTTTGTGCGATTTTATTTTTGTGCAATTTTTTTCGTGCGATTTATTTTTATGCGGTATATGAATCTTAGCGGCGTTAGCACCAGTTTAATGTTTCCTATCAATGTACATGTACATTACAAATCTATACAGCGGATAAAATATATGCAGGGATCCAGATTTCGAAAAAATTGGAATCGCATTTTCTTGAAATAGATATCAATGCGGAAAGACGCTTAAAATTCCAAAAAGAGCTGAGATCGTGCATGTCTCACTATCATGACGTTTTCAAGCAATTGACCGGTCGACCGTCGTCACAAAAACTAATCACTGACTTTATGGTATCGAAAAACAAATCAATTGAAATCCTATCTTCAAGCGACGAAAGCGATTTTCAACCAATTCATCGCAAGAAGATGCGCGTTTTGGCCGAGTGTAATTATAACCATCGCAGATTATATATTTTGAATTTCGATTAGCCATGAATGTGGCAATTATTCTTTTCATTTATTTCATATTATATTGTATTATTTTTCAAACATTTATCAAATAAATTTATACTTAAACTAATATCACTTTTTTTGCTATTTATTTCATATGCATATTTTTCTAATAGATTCCATTTATATTCAGAAGCAGAAAGAAATTAATAAGGCGATACAGTGGCCCACACACAAAATCGTACACTCTTTAAAACAAAATAACTTTTTTAAAATTGGACTAAACGACTCGAGTTTTTTTTTAAAAGTTAGATGGACTAGTTTGTTAGATGATGTGTAAAAAAAATTTTTGTTTTAATTGGAATTGATGGAATCGGAAAGAAAATAGTAAAGGCTACTTTTTATAACTTTTTTATATGTTTGTAGTAAAAATAAAAATAAAAAATACGTATTGCAGATATACGTCAATTATACACATGCTGCGAATTTCATCGAAATCGGATAACGTTGCTGTGTGCTACAAACGGTTAAAAATCG
>SMSQ01020652.1:0-14397 GCA_019453375.1 Ctenoplectra terminalis | reverse complement strand
AGTACCAGAATTTTTTACACGTAATAACTCGAAGCACAATTTTATAAGCATCGCAGAAAATTAGGAAACTTAGACTGAGGTGCACAAATTTTGTTTGGCATTTGTTCAAAACCAAATCAGTTTTTTAGTTTGTGGAAAATTGGTATAATAAACTCAGAAGCTTAGTAGCGAAAATCTGTAATCGATGTTTTATAAAAGTTCGTACAAAACAAAGTGAAAAATATGTACGTGAAAGAATGAATTTTTCAGATTGAATTTTTGATTATAGATGTATATTTTACCAGGCCAAATTAATACAAACCAGACACTCCAAGCTATCAATTAATGTAAAAAAAAAAAAAATAACAAATGTATAACTTTCTTAAATTTTACAGAATTTCTTATATATGTAGTTAGAATTACCCCGCTTCCTCCTTACTATCAAATCTATGGAACGAAACGTTAAAATGCTCCAGGATGAAAACAGTTAAAGTTATTCGCATCGCACAAGTGCGTCTTTTGTTTTTCCTCTCCTCTGTGCGTGGTTTATAACAATATATTTCCAACCATTTATGAACTTCGAGTATTACGTGCAGAGATCACTTCTCTGTATAGAAGTTACCGGAAACCACCATTTGAAACTAACTCGATGTAAACTTTAACGTCTATCATAAACTGAGAGATGAAGTTTAATAAGATGCTGCTTATAATATATTTTAAAACCATTAAAAAAACAAAAAAATAAAAAAAATAAATAAACACAACAATGGTATAAATTATGTTATTTGTACTACTAAATCTTGATGTGTCATTTATATTCAATAGAAACACAGTACCATTAACTGATGAATAAAAATTAAGTAAACCCATCGCGCATTTGAAAATTTGTGATATATTCAATAGAAACTTATTACCATAACTGATGAATCAAAATTAAGTAAACCCATCGCGCATTTAAAAATCTGTAATATATGCAATAGAAACATAGTACCATAGATGACGAATAAAAATGAAGTCAACTCATCGCGCATTTAAAAATTTCTCATATATTCAATAGAAACATAGTACCATAGCTAACGAATAAAAATGAAGTCAACTCATCGCGCATTTAAAAATTTCTCATATATTCAATAGAAACATAGTACCAAAGCTGACGAATAAAAATGAAGTCAATTCATCGCGCATTTCAAAATCTGTAATATATTTAATAGAAACATAGTTCTATAGGTGATGAATAAAAATTAAGTCAACTCAACGCGTATTTCAAAATCTGTGATAGATTTAATAGAAACATAGTACCATAGATGACGAAATAAAATGAAGTCGACTCATCGCGCATTTAAAAATCTGTGATATATTCAATAGAAACATAGTACCATAGATGACGAATAAAAATGAGGTCAACTCATCGCGCATTTCAATATCTGCAATACCGATCCATTCAACTGTAGCGCATACATCAGGTACGCATATAAGATCCGAGCGATTAATTCGCGTAGAGCAATTAGCTGTGTAGGGGATTTGACAATCGGGCCATAGGCCTCGATTTCAGTCTCTGAAGGGCTGAACCAAACACCTCGTCAAGGTGGACGTGCCTGCGGCTCATGTGAGCCCAGCTGACCCTCGACGATTAATGGTAAACTTAATTATTGGGTCTCCACCTCCAACTATGTCGCGCCACACTTCTCTCACACTTCACTATCTCGCGCCTATCTACGCGAAGAAGTATTAGATCATTCCATAAATAATGTCGTTCCTTGACGCTCAATTTCTCTGTAAGATACTAACCCTTTGCACACGGCTGGCGCCGCTGTGGCGACACGCATAATTTTTTTCAGAGATTATGTTTTTAATTGTGTTTTTAATTCAAACAATTCTTTTTATTTAAGTGTTTTTAATTCAAACAATTCTTTTTATTTAAATGTTTTCAATTCGAACAATTCTTTTTATTTAAATGTCTTTAAATCAAACAATTCTTTTTATTTAAATGTTTTTAATTCAAACAAACTTTTTATTTTAAAATGAAAGTAAATTAACCAAATGAATAAGAAATCGTAAACATTTATAATTTTCTTTTTTTCTTTTCGAAAGAACACTTTAAGTTTTCACAATAGTCTTTTGAAGCTTGAAAAAGTTTACGACTGCAAAGGGCTAGTATTTGCATTCACGTTTAGTCATAACTGTATCGGCCATTGTTTTCTATGATTTTTTCTAATCTCTCAAATAATTTCTGGATTCATTCTTCACAAAATTTGTGATGCTTTTACCTAAAAATCTTCTTCAATGCTTATTTTAAGCGCCCATTATTGTAGAATTTTTGTTGTCGATTAAAAAATGTTATAATAATTGAAGTAAGTAGTAATTGATCGTGACGAACGTGGTATTGCTTTCCAATTGTAATTTTTAGTTTTTTGAACGCTGTACCACACACAGCAAAGACGACCTTAGAAAAAATTAAAGACATCCACCATTGTTTTGAAGAATAAACCATCAAATTACTTAACAGACGGGAAAAATCGGGAAAAGTAATAGTTGATGTATCGATGATTAAAAATAAAAGTACGTCTTAATATTTCGTAATTATAATTTTGGAAATATAGTAATTTCTCATAGAAATTTTATAAATTTACATTGGCGCATTTTTAGGGATTTTCTATAATTTTTTGCAATTCATATTTTGCAAAAAATATGCACAAAGAATTATTACTCTTATTATAAGAATTTTTTCAAATACTCATCATCTTGATTACTTTGATACAAATAAATCTATTTTAACCGTCGATAGTTCTAGTGTTAATCAAGAAAAACCATCATTGCAAATGGACGGTGTCATTTGCATGTTCAGGTTAGAGCGTCCACCTATTACGTATGAAACCGAATTTAAAAAATACAAAAAAATCAAGAAAATTAGTTGATATGTGGCTTTTTCTTCAATTTTTCCATATAAATCACAAATGTCCCCATGCTTACAGCATTCATCGCGAAACAACGTCCTCACCTTTAACATGTTAAGCGCCACGCCGGTCCCTACGGACCGACGCTGAAAATTTCGTTCAGGCGTCGTTGATTTCCGAAAACTGACAGTATCAATTTCAAAAAATAATACCTTATAATTCATCAACGAGTTCTATTAAATCAGATTAAACAAAGATGCGACTTTCCTTTCTAGTCCTCTACAATTTTCTTCTTAAATTCCTAATTATTTTGCGACCAAATGTTTTTCAATTATTATCACAGCACACAGCTTAAAGGAGAGTCAACCAAACTCAACGTGGCGTTTAACGTGTTAACCCAATCCTCGTTTGAGAAGCTTTCGAAATACGTCTTTTTAGTTTTACCTTCTAATATGCACAAAACTTTAAATGTAATTTATAACATATATACGGATTTGCGACGATTGTCAGTACGAGAATAATAATAAACCGATTTATTTGTTTCATTGTAATGATCAAACTATACCGGACTTACTCAACATAATTCAAATATTTTATTTGTATGGATAAATTTATTTTTGTATCTTAAGTATTAATTTTTTAATGCTTTACGTTGTTAGAAGTCACTTTTGTAATCATTGCAGTGTGAAAATAAGTATGCGATATTTCACGAGATGTTAAGTGTTGTCTTTTATGTCGCAGATAAACTATCATCGCCCATCCTTCGCCTCTTAAGTTCGGAGCATAAAGAAGCGTCTTTTATAGAAAATAAACGAAGAGTGCACACTGTCATAAAGAAATTCATGAAGTAGTTTTACAACTACAGAAATATTGATTAATTTCAACGGAAGTTTAGTGAAAATAAAATAGCTTCTGCTAAATATGAAAAAATGAAACACTTGGTAAATGATTGTATGAAAGCGAATATACTATCTGAACGATCCATATCATCATGTTTCTTAAATAAGATATTCATTTTTATATATTTTATTACTATGTCTAAATTTAATTTCTAGAAGACATCTTATTTAAACTAATAAATCTAATTCTAAATTTCTCTAGTTTTAAAACCAAAACATTGCTAAATGTTTGTAAGAAAACGAATATACTATCTACACGATTCAATTCATCATGTTTCTTAAATAAAATATTCATTTTTATATATTTTATTACGATGTCTGAATTTCATTTCTAGAAGACATCTTATTAAGATTAATAATTCTAATCCTAAATTTCTCTATTTTTAAAACCAAAACATTGCTAAATGTTTGTAAGAAAACGAATATACTATCTAATCGATTCAATTCATCATGTTTCTTATATAAAATATTCATTTTTATATTTTTTATTATAGTGTCTGAATTTCATTTCTAGAAGACATTTTATTTAGTCTAATAAATCTAATCCTAAATTTTTCTAGTTCTAAAATCAGATATTCTCTCCTTCGTTGTGTCTTCAACACATTAACACTAGAACTACCGAACTAGTCAAAATGACTGGTGCATAATTTCTTATAGAAATTTTATCAATTTACAACAATGAATTTTGAGGGATTTTCCATTATTTTATGTAAAAAATATGCACAAAGAATCGTTACCTTATTATAGGTATTTTTCCAAATACCTATCATTTTGATTTCTTTGGTACAAATAACTCTACTTTAATCTACTTTAAAAGCAGTTTTACCGTTAAGGACGAATGACAAAATTTCTCGTATTTTATATTTCATATTTTGAAAAGCTAAAACAGTGAACGATAACGAATGTAAGATTAGTTTTAAAAATGATCTTCTTAACTCAATCTTTAAATTATGATCCACTGTTAAAATACGAAATTATTTTTAAAAGTACTTATGTAAGCAAGAATTTATTCTAATTCTATTCTGTAGTAAGATTTACAAAAATCAGGTTCCGCCGTTAATGTGTTAACACGTTATCTTTTTGGAGGGAGAGCGAGGTCTTTTTGTCTCGAGGAGAACTGTAGGCGGTAGGTGTAGATTCCGATTTATTTAAATGTGGTCGTGAAGACCGATAAGCATTAGTACCAAGTCACTTTAGAAACTGTAATGCTATAGAGACATTGGTAATTATCTAGAATAGTCAACTTCTCACCGATTTTCGCGACGTTAAATTATGTTGTCAAGGTTAACATTCTGAACAACTTTTTCCTGTGCATGAGTCCCCGTATGCTTCCTTAACCGTTTGAGTACGGGAGAATTTTCTTATGCATATGCTAAAAGTCCGGGATGAAATGCGTAGTATTTTGGGGGGGGGGGACAATGAAAATGGTTATAATTAACACTAATTGTTATGTAACAAGTATTTTTGATGAAAAAAAAATTTTTATTTTCACTTATAACAAAAATGTTTTGCTGCACAATTTCCATGCATTCCTTTTTTACATATAGCGCCCTTATAGATCTGGTGATGATTTAAAAAAAATTACAGTCAAAACATTATATATTCTTTTACATTGACCCATTTTTTCTACCGTACCACAATTCACAGGCTTTACTACATTACTACTGTATATTATTTTAATTCTTATATTGTTAAAAGCCACAACTGAGTTAAATGAATAAAAACTGCTACTGATATTACTACAACTACTCTCAATAATTGCGTAAAGTATACTACCAACAGCAGCGTCTTCGCATTCTCGATACAAAACAAGAGAAGCGCTATCGCGCTGCGCCGTATTTTTGGCATACGGCAAGTGAAGCGCGATAGCGCTTCCCCGGACTCAAACGGTTAATCATTTGGTTGGTGTCGGCGAGGCTTTTATTCAGTTTAGCACAGAATTTAATCGCATAACGTTGTTCGATTGTTTTCTTCATTCTGCGTCGTGACACGGACACTAACAAGAGGTTCACGGAAACTACGATTCTGGCGGTCCCAAAGTGTGGGGAAGGCCCAGGTTGCAGGCGTCTTAATGCTAAGAGTCCCCCGCACCCGAATCAATAAATTCAAATACGCTGGGACCAGGAAAAATGGCGGAAAAAAACAAATTGCGTTACTTTCCGGACAGACCCTGTGTCACCGCCAGGCTTTAGTTTCGAAGATACAGAGGAAATATATAATATTTTTGTTGGAATATAACTGCCACTGTTTGCTCTTGGTTAAAGAAAATTACACCATTACCGGACATATAAGAATATTTTTCAATATAAGTTATTTTTAAGCATGTAGAGATATTTGTTATCGAGTATGTTGATTTCTCTATTTCTGTAAATAAATCAGTACCGATTATGAAGTTAACGTTTAGAAGGAAATTATTAATGAAAATGACATTCGGTCTGATGTCCCTATTATTGTCCTATTTGTGCCTTTTATCGTCTACCTTATGTCCCCATTACTGTCCAGTAGTTTCAGTTATTACATACCGGACGTGAAGTAGCTTTGTCTACGATTAATTTGTTTTCATCAACATAATACTAGGTAAAATAGATTTTATTTAGCATTGGTATTTTATGAAAAGCAAAGGTTATAATTCTTTTGTTATTCAAAAGTTAAATTATGCATTAATGAAAGGGAAAAAATAATTTATTTGTTATTCAAAAGTATTATTATTAATCCATGAAACAGAAAAAATAATTTTTTTATTATTAGAAAGTATTATTATACATTAATGAAAGAGAAAAAATATTTTCTTTATTATTAGAAAGTATTATACAAATATGAAAGTGAAAAAATAATTTGTTTGCTATTCAAAAGTATTATTATACAAATATAAAAGTGAAAAAATAATTTGTTTGCTATTCAAAATTATTATTATACATCAATGAAACAGAAAAATTATTTTTTTGTTCTTCAAAAGTATTATTATGCAAATATGAAAGAGAAAAAATAATTTCTTTATTATTAGAAAGTATTATTATACATCCATGAAAGAGAAAAAATAATTTTTTGTTATTCAAAATTATTATTATACATCAATAAAAGAGAAAAAATAATTCTTTTATTATTTAAATATATTAGTAATATTACACGTCTTCCAAACGTAACATTAAAAACGTTGTTCAATTACATCGGGAATTTTGACTACATCATTTCTGCAGCTATATCAATAAAAATTGACGATCTCTTACAATTTTATTATTAATTATATCTTCTTAATTTGAGTAAATTATTCAACAAATTCATACATTTTTATTAAAAGTTTTATGGCTTCAAAAATATGTATTTTACAACCTACTATATAAAAAGTCTGCTCTTCTGTCAATGAACAATGCCACAGTGATATATTAATTACGCGTATTAATGTACATTTTAACAAAGAAGAAATGTATGAAATACTAAATAAAATATTTTAAAATTTAATGTTTTAAGGTTTTGATCAATATATCGATTTATCTGTTGCTTTTAATAAAATCAAATAATTAATTAGTCCTAATGGAGACATGGTCGCTAATGGGAACATTTACAATATATTGAAAATTTTATAAATCATCTTAAACCAAATATATTTACTTAATACTATATTACAACTATTAGTACGAAGAATATTACCTCGTACTATTTAATCTTATACCTATACCGCGCACTATCGAGGATTGACTGGATTATTAATTGCACGACGCACATGGCAAACACACGCGTACAAAAAACGAAAGCCGGGAACAAGGAAACGTATTACCCAAACCGTCACACTCAGACCATTATTAAGATATTCGCTTTCCTGTAAATATCTTGGAGAGTAAGCTCGAGCAGCGGTTATACAGGGTGAGTCACCTAACGTTTGCACCTAAAATATCTTTGCTGTTTTTAACACGTTAAACGCCACGTCGATTTTGGTCGACTTTCCTTTAGGCTGTGTGCTGTGATAATAATTGAAAAACATTTGGTTGAAAAATAATTAGGAATTTAAGAAGAAAATTGTAGAGGACTGGAAAGGAAAGTCGTATCTTTGTTTAATGCGATTTAATAAAACTCGTTGATGAATTATAAGGTATTATTTTTTGAAATTGATACTGTTTGATATAGTTTTCGGAAATCAACGACGTTTAAACGAAAATTTCAGCGTCGGTCCGTAGGGACCGGCGTGGCGCTTAACGTGTTAACCGAAGAGAGAAGATCCGAAAGTTTCAATTTAAAAAAAATAATTTCTTATAATTTATTAATGGGTTTTGTAAATCACATTAAACGAAGGTACGATTTTTCTTTGGAGGCTTTCAAAATTTTTTTCTTAAACTCTTAGCTATTTTGCGACCAAATTTATTTATTTTTTAATTTTGACGAGTTTTTGAATGAACCCTTTCGGTACGAGCGCCGGATATATCTTATACTTGTATAATTAATAGAATTTTATATAAAAGTCGTCAAATGTCTTAAGGATAAAGTTGAATGGTTCAATGGGACTTACAGGATGCCAAAAATATTTTTGTTTTAATGTACAAGTTTTAAGTTAAATTTTGTATTTTCGTCAATTCAAGTTTTCCTTTTTATTTTAAAGGGAAGTAAATTAATCAAATAAATGAAAAATCGTAAGAATTTGTAATTGTTTTTCTCTTTTTTCTTGTCGAAACAACGCTAAGCTTTTACACTAGTCCTGTGAAACTTAAAAAAGTTTAGGTGTTCAAAGGGTTAAGCAGATGCTGAGTACGTTAACCAGCGTACAATTTGTGTTTCTATTCATTTATGTTAAAATAAGAAACTTATGGATTTCTTCAACAAAATTATTATCAAACAATAACATACGCTTGTCGTAGCTGTTAAAGATATTCTTGAATAGACTCAAGGAAATTAATATTAGAATATATGTATGTTCATTATTGCAGGATGTAGAAGGTATGTCGCGATAAGTATAGATACTAACTGTTAAAAAAGGAAAAAAATATATATTAAGTGTAGTGGACTAAGGGTGTCAGGATTACTAAATAAATTGGTAGAAACGGAATTAAACAAACAAGATATATATATATTTGGAAACGAAAGAAATACTAACAAGGGACATCACCCAAATGACACGCGCCGATTTTGAAAAACTCGAAAAAATATTTGACACGTATCTTTTTTTATCTGCAATGATCCATGTTGAAGGGGTGAAAACAGCCCTCAAAGTTGGGTTGAAAATCACATTTTTGCGAATATCTCGAAAACTATTTGGCGTAGAGAAAAAATTCAAAATGCAAAATGTGTGGTTTTGAAAGGCCAATTATATGGTAAAAAGAAATTTTTGAAAAATTCATTTGTTTATACAATTTTTTGCAAATTAACATTAAATTGCAAATTTTTTTTCTAAAACATTGAAGTATTCTCATAAAAACTTGTACACACAAACTATAGGTATAAACAAAAAATACGGATAAATTGGAATTTTTTATTTCACCCATATAAATATATATTATTTCGTTTGAAGTTATACCCACGATTGGTAACGGACGGCTCTTTCTGCGTGTATGATCGGTTTTTACGCATAATATTTTGTTATTTAACTTGTATTACACATGATAAATGTTTCTTGGGCTGGGAAAATTAAAGCAGCAGGTAAAAGTACCCGATATGATAATCTTCGTACGAAAGACCTAAGGGCGGCGGTTATGCTCATGCGAAGCGTCGTCACACCGTGATGTAAAATAATAATAACCGTGTTATATATAATAACCGTAAAATAATAATAAGCGCCGTGATTACGATTTCTTTCCAGTAAAAGTGATTGTTCGTTTAGAGTTGTTTTACGTTTGTTGACTCCCACAGTTATCGTGGAGTCGATAATATAGCATGTAAGATGCCAACACGTTTTTTAACAATAACTAGATAACTATATTTGTATCAGATAATACAAATGTTCACATGTAATAGTTCAGAGTTCTAATTCAGTTCTTATTTTACGATGATACAATTCTAGTGTTCAGATACAGTTATTAATACAATTCACCATTCACCTCTCACGCAGTTCGCCGTTCAGTTCTAAACTTATTCTCGTTCAATTCTGTGCTTATTCTGTCTTATACTGTCATATACTTGTTCTTAAATATTAGACACCCTTGCTAGGCGTGTCATCGCCAAGAGGGTGGGAGGCATGCTATGTCCAATCAGTTCTAAATTCTGGTGTGAAGAGAGGTGGTCAATGTCACGCCCTCAGAGTTCGTATGTCAGTCCCAAGTCAGGTAAGTGCAGATGTGACGGTGTCCGAAGGTCGCAGCTGAAGTACACGTGCGTCAGTTCTTAGTGAGGTTTTAGGGTACGGCACTTTGCTATTGAGCAGAAATCGACAAACACCGAAATATTCGCCGGTTTCTAGGTCGTAAACTAATAACATGCCAGATGTGAAAATGACCGTTCTCAAAAATAGCTAGAGTTCGTCCGTATCATAAATTAAGTCGTTCGCTGTCCTTAACAACGTTTATAAGAATGTGGTAGCCCTGAAAAGGACTGATTTTGTGACAGTCCTAAAAAGATCACGTTTTGCTGCAACTTTAAGAATTGTAAGTAATCTCCAATCTCTTCTATCCCTAATCAAGATTCAAATATACGCGCCCGAAGACATACTGGCAATATGTTTATAGAAAAACAAAAAAGGTCAGTCGATATAGTTCAATCGATAAACGCGGACGTATATAACAAGCAGAAAGAATATAAGATAAGAAGAATTAAATATTATTGTAAAAATAGATTATATCATTTATATAAAGTATTAACTATAGTGGAATTGTAACGGTGTTGCAGTTTATTTTAATATAAAACCCGCCGAATCCATTGCACTTTCTCTTAAATGAAAGAGGAAATTCAACAGTAACAACAAGCGATATAAATATTTCGTGCAAGCGAAATTGGACAACATATGAAAGAGGGAATATTTATTAACACGTTAAACGCTACGGTGATTTTGGTCATCTTTTCGTTAGGCTGTGCGCTATGATATCAACCCTTTCGGTACGAGCGCTCTGTCCGCTGTGACACTCCTGCTGTACACACGAGAATGCACACATAGCGCGTGGTCGGTCCTCTTTTGTATTAAGATTTTTCTAAACGTTAAATAAGAACTGTGCTTAATAAAACAAAGTTTCTTCTAACAAGTGTCGTTTATAGTTTTAATATCCAAAGACTTTTATATGAAATTTTATTAATTATATAAGTATAAGACATATCCGGCGCTCGTACCGAAAGGGTTAATTCAAAAACTCGTCAAAATAAAAAGAAAATAAATTTGGTCGCAAAATAGCTAAGAGTTTAAGAAAAAAATTTTGAAAGCTTCCAAAGAGAAATCGTATCTCCGTTTAATGTGATTTACAAAACCCATTAATAAGTTATAAGAAATTATTTTTTAAAATTGAAACTGTCGGATCTTTCTTCGATTAGAAACCAACGACGTCTAAACAAAAATTTCGGTCCGCAAAATTAGGGACCGGCGTAGCGTTTAACGTTTCAAAAAGATTAGATTGTGTAATTATTTAAGCACACTTTTTTCTAAATTTTTTACGTTTCACGCAATTTTATACGAATATTATTTTACGTTATTATACGAAATAAATAGTTCTATTAAAAGTATGATAGCCACCGATACATTGCCATATCCAGTTAAGACGGCCGACTGGAATCGAAAGAACAGTTTCGTTTGTCGAGGCTTCAGACGAAACGACATTTCAAATAAAAAGTGGAAAGGCATGGAATGAAATCGTAGACAGGCCGGATGGAAACGATCGTGGTCACGTAACGTGGAAGAGCGTGCGTGGGATGTACTTGACGTATTGCTCGAGTGATCGGATATCGATTAGCCTGCCGCACGGCTAGTCCACAACACCCTCCACGAGTCGTAACTTGCACTCGAATGCTATTCCACTAATTACTAAGGCGACAGGGACCACTGCGGTTGGCACTTCTGACGGTGGATCTTGACGGTTCCACGCATATGGGCCGTTGTGAACTGTGGAGATTATCGGCTAGGCGTATGTGGTTAATCACTGACCGATCGTAAAGGTACATTATCCTCCTTCATTGTGCAGCGGCATTATCACTAGAATCTTCCTGAATTTCCAGCTAATTTTACTCTTGTGGTTCGCGCTCAAACCTCTCGTTAACCATAGCTTTCGGTTATACCACGACCAAGCTGAATCGTTTGTGCTTTATAGTTTGCGGATCGTTATTATGGATTATGCGAATTATTATCACTTTGTGACTAGGTCTCGCGCGAGCTTAATAGCAACACCTGTTTATGGCTGGATTTACGCTACCAAATTAAGTGAGTCCATCATTTAATTTCAGAGTTTCAGTTTCGATTTATAATCTATCCGACACACAATAGCAATTATATTTCCGACACAAAAGTAAAAGTATCAGGGGCGGATTTAGGTTGGCTGAGGCGCTCCTGAACATTAAATCTAAAAAATAAAATTAAAAAAAACTTAAATATTGAAATATGAATTTTATTTAATTAAATGAAACACATAGGAATTATAATATTCCAAATTGAAATGTGGAAGAATTCATAAGTGATTGAATGTTATGAAACTAAATTATGTTTCCTTAATTTTCCACTATAAAAAAAAATATATACGAAAAATTTCGAGGCCTTCTTCTTAAATCTGTTACTGAAAAGTGTTGCATTGTTTAACATTGTTTAACACTGAAGTTACCGAAGAGGTCAAATGACCAGTTCGTAATTTCTTACTCAAATTTTATAAATTATTAACGGTGCACTTTTGGATTTTTTTTTTGTGGTTTACTGTAAAATATATGGTTAAAGATTTGTTTCTGGCGCATTACGTATTTTTCCAAGAATCTATTATTGTAATTGCTTTGATACAAATAGATATAACTTGATCATCGGTAGGTTTAGTGTTAAAAACGCGATGTGTGCAAAATATAAACGAAGAAATGCAGTTAGAAGAAGAGGTAATTAAATTTGTTAACGAATGGTCATTCCACGCCAAATTAAACACTTTCTGACGTCGACATCAGAGATTTTGTTCCAAATGAAATATAATGCAGTATACGTGAAATTAATGGGGACTTAAGTCATCGTATTCTTGGTTTCCACTTTGTTTAAAAGATACGGGCCTTTGAGTTTAGCTATTTCTCAAATTTTTGTGAAAAGTGGTTATACTTTTCAATTTTTATCGCGGAAACTATTGGTCGTATCGAGCTCCTGTTTTTTTTTGTTTCAATTTAGAAGGACTGCCCTACTATAATAATATTTTTATTATTTGAAAAATTGATTTTACAATAGCGAAAATTATGAACAAATTTTTATTTTGCAAATTTTTCTATGACGAGTTAGAGGTATTTAAATTTGAAAAAAAGACACGGCATATTTCTTGAAATTCTGCCTACAGAATGAGCTCTTTTGCAGGATGGTGGCTTTAAAATTAGCCTCACAACGAGCTGTAAAAAAACTCAAGTACCACCGTTTCAAGTAAGCGAGCCGCGAGCTTTGCTATTACAGTCAATTGTCTGTACTCTACTCCACAGTACTCTCGATATGGTCTTTTGTCCATAAAGAAATGATTTACATGATTTCTGATAGAGCTCGTTATTTATTTATTCTTGTTGAAGGATATGTAATAAAGAAGCAGTCTTTTCGCAAAAAGGTCGTGAATGTATATATTTGAGAAGAAAAATTAACACTAGAACTACCGAACCAGTCAAAATGACTGGTTTATAATTTCTTATAGAAATTTTATAAATTTACAACGATGTATTTTCAAGGATTTTCTATGACTATTTGTAAAAAATATGTACAAAGAATTGTTACCTTTATTACAGATACTTTTTCAAATACTCATCATTTTGATTTCTTTGATACAAATAAATTTATTTTAATCGCCGATAGTTCTAGTGTTAAACCAGGACCCATGTCCTGCCTACATCGATTTACACTTCGCACTGACTCAAAAATTAGACACCATTCTTATGATCTAAACATGCTGCATTTATCTTTTTCAGCTACGTTGGTTAATGTCGTTAGGGTTTTTTCCAGACGTTTGACTGTGTAGAAGAAGGCGACATTCAAACCTTTTTTTTCTCTATGAAGAGTTATAATACCTAACCGTTTTATTTTAACAATTCTTACCGTTTCATATTAAGTTACCCTACTTATTTAAAGTATGAAGTTATGGTTCAAAAATTGGTTGATACTTTCTTTAAGATACTATTTTCTATACAGGGCATCCCGAAAGGTCTGTAAGTCTCTTCAAGGTATGATTCCTAAGATGATTTCAAGCAACATTTTCCTTCGCGAAAATGTCAAGATCAGGTAATAAAATTAGAATTAGGCAATTGGAAATACAGCAATTAGGAGCCGAGATATTGGAGATAAAACGATAAAAAAGAAGGCGATTTTCTATTCCGTCAATTTTTTTTTCCAAAAAATAAATTTTTTATAATATTTCAGCTCCGTTAACGAGTTATTAACGGAAAACATTGGCCAATCGCAAAGCGAGTAAGACTCTTGGCCGCCAGCAGGAGCGTCGATTACGCGCCGTGCTCGTGCCACAATGAACAAGTCAGGTTGTATCGAAACAACTGTGAACGAGTGTTGAAACTCA
>SMSQ01020651.1:304730-316195 GCA_019453375.1 Ctenoplectra terminalis | reverse complement strand
TATACAATTCCTAATAAACGTAAGTAGCTTACAACATCTTTTATAAGATTATCGCTTACGAAATACTAGAAAAAAGTACTCTAGATGAGGTTTACTAGAGTTAGAAGTGGAAGTAAATGCACAAGATATCGTTTTTCATATACTTTATTCTATCAAGTACACCAGAAGATGATACATCCAATTCATTGCATCGCGATATTAACAAATTTGCAAGATAAAGAAATTCTATGAACTGAGAACATTGTACAACATAAGAGTACACACGTATGCGTTATATCGATTATGTAACACATTTGTTCATCAAGTATGTTAAAACGTGTATAGAACATGGAACAAATGCAGCAATACTTTCTAAGATATTCTGAAGTGTGCAACAGAGAGTAGAAATGTTTTTAATAAACTTAAGAGAAAACAAACATTTTTAATAAATTAAATAATTGGAACATATTATACACATTTAAAGACTGATTCTTCATCTGACGAGGTGGCCGAGTGGTTAAGGCGTTGGACTGCTAATCCAATGTGCTCTGCACGCGTGGGTTCGAATCCCATCCTCGTCGACTTTTTCTATTTTTATTTATTTTATTTATTTTTTTCTTTCTTTTCTTTCTTTTTTTTTTTTTTTTAATACATTTTCAATAGTTTCTTTTCTCGGTACATTATATTTTTATAAACAAATATATTGTTAAACATAAATATAAAAAAAATAAAACAAAATAAACGAACTACCGAGTAAACATTTCGTATAAAACAAACGTATATGACGGACGCGGTAAATAAATATTATCTAACCTAATATTGGAGTATTTTTTTTATAATTATAATTTTTCCTTAAATTATTTACAAAAAATAAGTGGAAAATATTAAAATGATGCAAGACGATTGTAAAGTAAAAAGACCTCCCAAACAAAATTGGGGAAACGAAATTACGGTACCCACGGAGACTGGTGAATTAATAAATGATAATATCCATCACTTTGTATCCATCGCATCTACAGGTGAATCGAATCTCAAGTAACATACTATACATGATCTATTTTTCATTATAACACGAATGAAACACAATGTCTCGTGATTGAAACAGAAGAATATCTTCAAATGACCATACGTCTCGTTGAAAGCAATTCATTATCACCTCGTACTACTATGATACTCAAGGATCTTTACGTAAGATACAAATCTATCGAAGGTAACGATCCAGTAACTTTTGATACGAAAAATTCAGCTGCTAAAACAGATAATCGAATTCTGGCGAAAATTCTTAAACTTTACATAAAGTGCAACAAATTAGACAAGACGCAGATATCTACGTATGCGAAGAAAAATACAATTGAAAATTGCTTGATCTTGAAAACTTTTGATCATGGACGAGTAGAAAAACGTTCGACGTCAAAAAAAGAACATTTTGAACTGTTTCAGCGAGAAATTTGACAGAATTTAATAAATTGGACCAACAGGAGAGGTGTAAAAATACCGAGGCATCCATGGAAGATCTCGAACCATCCTGATTCGCTTCGCAGATAGTTCAGGACACTAGGTTCGTGCGACCTTGGAACCCAGAGATGATCAAGGTCGACAATATTTTTTCTGATTTTTCTTTATGCGATGTGGGTCACGATAAAACGTTGAAAAAGCGGATTGGTCAGTGGATGACGAAAGAAGAGCAATCTTCGGTAATGATTTCAAGTACTAGCAGTGAAAATAAAAGGGAACCTTCTACTGAAAGTATCGAAGAAGAAACGCAGATACAGAGTGGATGGAAAAAAGTGTGCCCAAACGGAGAAGAATCGTTAATAAAGAAAGCTACTTTGACAATTATCACTTTCTTCTTTCCATTCTTAGGTGGTAAAAAATGTAAGAGTAGGAAAACAAGTTGGAACGATAAAGGATTAAAAAATCTGCCTGCAGAGTTGAGTTAAGATTGTAACGTAGAGATAATCCGGAACAAAACTTGATGTTTCGTCATGGCGAATTGCTTCGGGGTTGTACCAGTCACACCTAGGTAATTTACCAGACGCACAACTATTCGTCTCCGGGTAATATTATAACAAGATCACCAATACACGTGCAAAAGTTACGCGATAGTGGAGCTGGACGTGTATACCTTTATATGTCAGTGCCACAATTTGGAGAAAGTGTGGCCTTGACAGGTTTTACAATATCACGAGTCGGAATTGGTATATGTATCGCGTTACATAAACGAATGGAAGGCCAGGGTATAAGGAAAAAAAGTAGTTATACGCGTTATGTGACGTAGCAGCATTCTTTTATAGAACGCAGAATAAACCGAGTAACCCGAAAAAAGACCACTCACGTGCGATCAGCAAGTACCTTCGCCCTTCGTTCTTACGTGAAAAATATATGATTGGTAACATAATTCGACTCTTCTGCGTAACGAAGATTGAATACGGTAAAATATGATCAATTAAATCCCATCTTTATACACTCTTGCTTGGCAAAAATGTTTTAATTGGTAGACGTGTTTGAAAACATGTTAAATGTAAAGTATACCTGCTTAAGTTTTAAAGGTTTACAAATTAGTGGTATCTAATACGTTGACATCGATGACCAATTACCAGTAGTCGGTTATCATATATCTATATGTAATGTAATATACAGAATAATATAAATCTACCCCCTGATTAATAGCCATAAATTTGACAAGAGTAACGCTATGATAGATTTCATTCCACGGCAGAAACTTTTGTGGAAAAGAAGACGCACCTGCCTTAAGATCATTTGTTTCATAGGCGTACCAAATTGGCAATCTTAATCGTGTCGGAACCATGCTCGACATTCAACTATGTACCCCATAACCTGACTACGCCCCACCACTTTCTATCCCTCTTTCTTAATGGTTCCTCGCGAAAAAAAAGTGCCGTGGTACAATTTCCCTCTCCCTTGATCGTTCATGTCCAATCCGAATTGGAAGCAGTGGCACCCAAAATTCGATTGATCCCCCTGCAACCTTAGCTGCATATAAATACCGCGCCAAGTTTCGGATTTTGTCAGAGCACAGCAACACGTTGACGCAAAAGAAAAATGGCATTCAAGGTAAGCTCCTTTGGGAACGCGTACCTACACCTTATGGGTTTCGGCGATTCGAGTAAAATACAATAATTTTGGTAGAGTGTAACGAAAAACGAGATCTCGATGGAGGAAAATCTTCCGCTCTTTGATCTCTCCTACGAGATTCCTAGTTATTCTTCCATTTAATTTTCAAGATTTCTCTCTTTCAGAGTAAAACTTTACTGTAATCATTTAATACATGATAATTTATATTTTCTCGCAGTTGATAGCACTCGCAGCCTTCCTGACAGTAGCCAGCGCCGGTGGACCAGCTGCTTACGACATCGCGGCATCATCCGGAGACCACAGTAGCGTCGGTTTCAGTCAGGAATCCACGCAGAAGGGCTATGCCAGCCAGAACGTAATCTCCTCTTACTCCAAGTCGGACGACTCTGCACATTCGTACGTCCGCGTGAGCAGCCACAGTGTTAGCAACGATGGTCTCTTGAACTATGACGTGAACCACGTGCCCATCGTAAAATCGGCCTACTCTACCCCATCCTACATCGCTCCAAGCGTTACTCCCCTAATCGCTAAGACCTACGCCGCCCCGTACAGCTACAGCGCTCCCTTGTTGGCCAAGACGTATGCCTCTCCATACAGTTACAGCGCACCTCTGTTGACCAAGACTTACGCTGCCTCTGCTCCTCTGATCGCTAAGGCTGCCATCGCCGCACCGGCTCCTCTTTTGACTAAGACTTATGCCGCCCCAGTTGCTGCTGCTCCTTTGATTGCCAAAACCTATGCCTCTCCTCTCTTACACGCCACATCAGCTGCCCCTGTCTATTCCGCAGCACCGGCTGCTCCTCTTCTGGCCAAAACTTACGAATACGCTGCCCACGCTCCAGTTCAGGGATACGCTGCCTCGATTGCTCCGGCTCACGGGTACGCCGCCTCTTACGCTCCAGCCTCTCTCTTGACCAAAACCTACGCCGCTAGTCCCCTCGTCGCAAAGGTTGCCCACGAATACGCTCCCCAGGCTCAACTGATCTCCAAGGCCTACGGATACGAAGCAGCTGCACCCGTTGTCCACACTGTCTTCAACGGTCTTGGTGCCAGTTATTCCTGGTAAATCTGTGATTCTACCTGTTAACCCTTTTCGTTTCTCCTGAGAATACGAGCCTTGAGAATTTCAAGTCTTTCGAGCGAGACTTCCAAGGCTTGGAGATTCTAACGAATACATCCTGTCTCTTCGGTGAAGTTCGATTGTTTGTTGGAAGAAAGGGTTAATAAAATAGATCTCGATTAAAACTTGTAGATACATATTTTGACTGTTTTACACCATCAGGGCAATAAATTTATATCATACATGTATGAATATGAATATTGTGCACGACTAGGTATAGCTGATATTAATTCTATTTATACTATTCACACTATTCACACTATTCACACCGTCTACCTTCAGCGTATGCAATTAACGAACCACTTTTTCGATTCTAAACGATTTATTGTTTGTACATCTGAATAGTTAACAAATAAATTTCAATTGTTTTTACCTAATCACCTTGTTGCCTTATTTTACCCCTCTAATCGGAAAAAAAAAAACATTCGTAAAACAGTATATTCCAATTTAAGTAGTAAATTCACCGTATCAATATCAATTTATATAAGTAATTAATCAAACGTTGTTAGGTTTAATAAAATCGTATCACAAATATTTAATAACTAATTTTTTGTTCGTTTCATCAACCAATTGTATTATCTTTCTTGTCCGATAGCTATTGAGAAATCGTATGCCGATAGAAAATTATAACAAAAGATCACGGAACAACGATGGAGGCAGAACATGCTTAAATTTCATTGTTCTTTACGAACAAACTTTCTATTGTGCACAAACTGTAAGATACTACCATTTTAAGACCAACGGAATGATTAGCATACAATGGATGATCGATACGTGACAGTTGAATCGTGCAAAATCTAGGACGTATTTTGTGAAATTTTGTTTTCACGGATCAATGTTATGGTAACGAGGAACACTATTTTAAATGAATGATGCAACGATGTAACGAGCGAGTAACGAAAGTGGTATCATCTTGTAAAGTATAATTACGATACTTTAATTACGATATATCATTAACGGGCGAAATATTTCGTTTAACGTTACGTTGCATGGAATACTTACACTTCGTGAAATTTCAAATAACCAGTACTTCGAACAAATTCGCACATAATGCTTTAATATCACTTTATTGACTACAGACATACTTAAACTGAAATATTTTTAACCAATCTATCCACATCCTCCATAAACTTTTCACCATTTTTTCTACATTCAGAACACATTTGCTTATGCTACCAAGATACATAACTATAAAATAACATAAAAAGTTCGCAGCACCATATAGTTTTGTGGCGCACAATCGATGCACCAAAAGAAGCTTAGTAATTGTAAAGAACGATGCTCGAATAATATCGAAGTACCGTAAGAGTGTAGAACTTTTTTTTCCATTAAGTATTAAGTACAGGCAAAGATTCTTAAGATTGAGCATGTTTTCTAATTTTTACTTCCTCTCCCTCTCTTACATACGTACATTCGCACCCAAATATCAAGATACCTAAGGATTAACGATATAATATAATATATAAATTGCGGTCGATTAGGATTCTTCGACGAGCTTCAGATTTTGATGTGATACCAGCAAAATGCAGCGAATGCTAATATCGATGCGCTAAGAAACATTCACGAACGTTTAGGTCATTAAGCTAAAGCTCCATTTTATCGCCAACTACTTCTACAATTTCTACACTGTATTTTTAGATTTCAGAAAAAAAAAAGAAAAAGAGAAACGTTCGTCGCATCGGCTGCATTTTATTTTTCTAACGGTTTAGTAATGAATATCGCAAAAATAACGTGCAAGGTAAAATCAACAATTATACTTTTACAACAAATTCTTAACTCATCGATGATACTACGTTTCGCGTACAAAGTTCTCCAGTTGTGTTCTTTGACGCAATATTTTTTTCGCTCATGGTTGACGATGAACATTGAAGCACAGCATGATCAACTATATCAATGTATTCGATAACGTCAGTAATTACTTTCCATGATTCTTCTTTAAAATACTTGTAGCATTTGTGCGTAAAATTTCAGCACGGTACACCGTGGGCGCAAATTAAAACGTAAAGAAATGTGATTTTAAAACAAGAGTTAACATATTCTAGTTGAGAACTGATAAATAATAAGCAATATGCATTAGATGTTGAACGAGGTTTCGCAAACAGTTAAATGATTAATTGCTTAAAAACAAAATTACATTTTATCTTTTCCTAAAGCAAAAATCACGTTTTTACGTTTTCTCGTAAAAATAAAATATTTAGGTTGAGATAAAAATGTGTATTCCAAATTCGAAATTAAAGTTTTTCGATACAACAAAGCTATTTAATTCCACGCTCTTCTTCGAGGTCTGATAAAACTCAGACATTAAGGAAAGTGCAGGTTAACCGGGTTGTTGCATTGCACTTTTCCGGTTTTATTTCGCTCCAGTTTAAATCACCCCTCGAACGAAAGTACACGAAACCGAATAGCCCCCATGCTAAACTTCGACACTGTTTTTGAATTGTAGACAAGTCGTTAGTCGTCAACGGGACCTTATAAATTATCTATGGTTTTTACAAACATGCGCAGCACTTCGCGTTCTAATTTTTGTGAAAAAGAGCGATGACCCGTTTCATACAGTCATTTAACTATTTTTTATTGCTAACTACAGTTATACATATAAACAAATTATAGAAAGTTAAGTGGCACTATTAGAGAGTTGCCTGAGTACATTTTTTTTGTTGACTAGATTTCGTATTGTCCAACTGTCCAACTGTTCACGCCTAATCTCGCGTGTTCATGAGGAATGTTTCTCCTTTTTACAAAGATTCAATTGCTTTACAAAACAACAGAGCTATAGTTAAAGAAGCTTAGAAACAGAACTCGATACGATTTTGTTGAATATCGGCATAACATGACATACCACGTGTCTCTCATTGTCAGTAGAATTTACGCTTGATCGTAAGCAATAATGATCGAGTGCGGTAAGCACCAAGTTCTCCTCCGTAATCGTGAAATATTATCATACATATGTAAAAACTGTATCGAACCTTACCGTTCGTTTAAACAACGTAGCGCACGATTCTTAGAGTAGGCAATCAAAAGCATGATACAAATATCTAAGAACCTTTTGGATGACCGTGAACAACAACGTTACAGTGATCCCTCACGATCAACTTATTTCTTTTCACTTTCCGTTGCTTGGTTAATAGAAATAGAAACTTATCGATTGAATGCGTTCTCCTATTGTAGATGTATGTTAATCGGATGCTTGAACTTAAACGATGATAATTTTTGTTTGCATCATGAGAGAACTATGTACAAACGATTTGAGTAACGCTAGTATTAGGACACAATGTCGCTATGCATTATGCATTTCCGTGCGTTCAGTTGACCTCCGTTGCTGATCGTAAATTGCTGCACCTCGCTGTGCATACGCGTAAACATTCAAATAAATTATATTCGAAAGAAAACGCTTGATCTTATTCCTTGATGCGATCAGCAACAGTTCCTAAATTTCATGCCACCTTCTTCTTACTTGTCTTCTTGCTGCGAGGGAGGGTAGCAAAGTTTGCTATCTGAAAAACAAAAAGGAATCATGCGTCAATAACGGTATACTCGACCATCGAACTTAGCTTAGATTTTTCGCTTTCAATTATTTTTCATTTCTCAAAAAGCATTTAAAATCTTTGTATTCAAAATAATGGAAGGAAAGGTATATATTTGACACATCGATTCGTAATAAGTTACACACCATACTGGCTGTAAGAAAAATAGTACGAAACAGCGAACAAAATTAGTGGGAACGAAACTTCTTGTTTTCTCTTACCCCTTAGAATTGTTTCAATACACAGAGATATATCAGTAAGTGGGAAAAGGATGATTTCTACGGGGTAAGGCGAAATCAGATTTGTATGAAATTTTCTAATCGTCTATAATTAAAAACTTCCTTAATAAGATTCGCTTTGTTTTTTTTCTTTTTTGTTTAACTAAACGGTTAATAAATTATATGCCAACATCGCGTGTTAATTATTGAATAACATGCATGTTTAGGAGTATAATAAAAAGTAACACTTGCTAAGCGATTAGTGGTCTAACAAATGATCACAAAACATTAGAAACCATTTTCATACGATCTGAACGAATTAATCCGTTTCTCCTCTTCAGATTTCCAGTACGATAATCTAGTAGGCGAGGAGGATGAGGAAAGATTGGTGACAAAAGGTTTGTTTAATTTGTCTGCGAAAACCAGTCAAAGAGACCCGTCTAACTCTTATTGTTTTGCGTGTATTTTTAAAGAAAATGTTTTAAAAAATGTCCGATTCCAATCTTTTGCCAGCTTTCGGCGATTGAGACATTTCTCTTATCCGTGACCCTAGATTCGTTGTTACGATTTTCTCTTCGTTATCAATTTGAGTATTTTCTTTTTCTTCAACTTTCTCAACATTATTCGCGTTCTCTTCGTTGTCGTTTGGCGCAAGCACGTAACTGTCTGAACTGTTCGAGGTATCGTTCTCGCTCTTATCGTCGTACCGAACATTTATTTCTTTACTAGAGTTCGATAACTTCGGCTCAAGTTCGATTATCATTTCCTGTGGTTCGATACTGTTCGATCTAGTCTCAGGCGCGTTGATATCCAAAGATAAATCTTCCGATTTTATCGAATCCTTGTGTTCTCTGTAAAAAGCATTGTGAAAGATATTTTTCGGAATAGTCAACAGTTTAGAGAAGCCTTCCTTGGTTCGCTGTCTCTTAGACTTCTTCCCCTTTGACTTGACGTCTGTGGCGTGAGCAATAAACACGTCTTTGGTAGTGCTGGTATTCGAGAAGGTCTTTAAGGTTCCAGTTTTAATTACCAAAGTGGCTTTCAACGCGCTCTGAGCATCAGTCTCGTTCAAGTTCTCTTCACTTTTCGTGAGAGGCACTTTTGGAGCTGGCTTCTTGTTGTACTTGCCGGCTCGACCAAGGCTGTCAGAATTACTTCGCGACACGTTTGGAGTTGTCCAAACATCCAAGGACGTCGCATTCTCATTCTCCGAAACTGTATTTACCGTGTTATCGTCAGCTACCGTGACTTTTGTTTCTTTAGATTCCTCCGGCGAGATTTTTACATCTTCATAGATATCATCGGAGTCATCTTTTTCGATATTTTCATTTTCATTCCCTTTCTTAATATTCACATCTTGCGAACAGTAAACAATATTATTAACAGCTTTGTGAGCATCGCTCAAAAGTTGTTTCAGTTCATCGAACTTGTTCTGACAAAGTTCATCCGTTATCGCGTGTGCCGATTCTTCGATAGATTTTTCATAAGGAACTTCATCGTTATCCATAAAAGTTTCCGTGTTTGCGATATTTTTTGAAACTTGTTCAGCTTTTGAATCTTGAACTTTATCATTTGCTTCTTCTACCGTTGACAAATCATTAGATATAGTTTTCGTTTCTATACTTTGAATTATTTGTACCTCGGCGGTCAGCACAGAATCTGACGAGTTACCAATCGATTCTTCTGATTCTGTTTTCTCTGCTTCCGGGCCTGATTGACTGGTATTTTTGAGTAAGTCATCGTTACCTGCGACAAAGGAACCACGATCGAATTTTATATAATCAGTAACATTACTGTTTAGCGAGAGCAGACGCAAAATTTCAAGAGCTTGTTCAGGAGTCACAAGACTTAAAGGTGTCGGAAATGAGATGTTGTTGGAGAAAGGAGGATCGATGCTGTCGGAATCCTCTCCCGAGTCCTTCAAATATCATAAAAATTAATGTATTATCAAATCAAGAGATAATAAAATGGTAGCAATTTATAAAAAAAACAAAAAAAAAAACAAAAAAAAATGATAACGTTAATTTTCCGTTTAATCAAGGTTCAATTTTCGGCGCAATCAGTTAAGTTTAAACACACATGTTTTTGAAACCTCATCATCCTCTATTTATCAATAACATTTGCAACATTTGCAACATTTGGAACAGTTGAATAAAGTTTGTGTTCGAAAACGAAATTGAGATTAGATTGCGCGGAATTAAACCTTGATTTACGTTCTTATACGGATTCGAGCCGTTGAAGTTAGTACCTCTGGGGTCTTCTTTGTGGTGGAGCGAGGTTTTGCACGTGTTCTTGCACCAACGCTCGATGTTCGAACTAACGAATCGCCCTGAGATGTACGGCTGGATTGCAGTGCTTCTCCGCTGCTGTATCCGCTAGATATGTCGTCCGAGGACCGTATATTACTACAACGAACAATGCATCTCCAACATAACATTTCAGTGTTGCAAGTATTGCGCGATTCTAGGATAATAACTCTTCAAAAACGAGATACACACGTCAAGCTAGCTGTTGGCTCCCTAGACCTTGGTTGTCTAACGTCTACGTCTACCTCGGAGAAATACATTTCCACTCGGTTGCTGCTCGACTGTGTCCGACGAGGACTGTACCCTCTTCTTCCAACGTGTTCTCTTCGACGAGGTTCAACTATAAAGCGTATCAAAATTTTGATCTAGACAAAACCAAATCTTTCACAAGCTTTATCTACGATCAAATTTATTTGCAAATAAAAGAAAATAAATAAATAAATAAAATGTAGCGATGTTATAGTGATTCGAGAAAGAATTTGCATGAATTAGTACAGCTACGATCGGCCAATAACCTTCCATATCCGTCTCGTCGTGCATGTGCGACATGTTTCTATTCTCGTCCTCTTTCTCGCCGGTCAAGTCGCTCAAGCTGTAGCTCTTCTTTAAATGCTGCACCAGACCACCACCGCCCTGAAAAAGTAATTCTCCGTTTTTCAACCTGCCAGACAATTCACGATCTCGGGTCGTGTAGTTTGTTAGGCGTCAGCGTAAAGAAATCAAATTGAAGGATCCAGCAAAATAAAGGCAATCAAAAAATAAGAGCACAGAGAAACCGAACCGAAGAAAAAGAAAAAAAAAAATCTTACCAACCCAGAAAAAGATGTTAATGTGTTATCTTCCGTCACCGGAGCATGTGTTCGATCTGTCATGCATCTTTAACGATCGATCTAGGCCGGATTTAGCAACGCGAACCCGTTGCGGTCTCTCGCCTATCCGGCTGCGTTTCTTTCCGACTTGCATTCTGGCATGAGTTAACGGCTAACGTTCCGCGTGTCCAACGATAGAACCGGGTTCCTTTGATTAACTGGACCAACTCGTTAGACGGGATTCGCTTGGTACGAACGAGAGGAATCGATCGACTTCGACGATCGCGGAACACGCGCATGTTTCGACGAAAAAAAGAACGGAACAAAAGAGGAGCAACAGCATGTCCTTGTCACAGTATGCATTTATTCGAGGAAGAAAAAAAAAAAAAAAAAAAAGAAAAAAAAAAAAAAAA